>PISX010013458.1:0-13426 GCA_004024625.1 Mellivora capensis | reverse complement strand
TAGCAAACAGCTGCTCATTCTACAAGACCCTAGGATAACCCCTTGACCAACTCAGGAAGCGGCTCGCCCTATCCCTCATGTCAATACCCTCCTGTCCCTTCCCTCTCTGACCAGCTGAGCTCACTTTCTGCACTGATGTGCTCTCACATCTCACAGCTGCTCTGTTTCAAGCCTATGAGCCCCGTCCATCCATCTGTCCATCCCAGCAACACGTATTTATCAAATGCCAACTGTGTGGTAGGCTAGGCATTATGCTAGGTACAAGGGACACAGCAACCAATGAACAAAACAGAGACCCCTGCCTCACAGGGAGGCAGATCCCAAGCAAGCACATAAGTATCAGCAAGATCCGGGGTGCCTGAGTGGCTCAGTTGTTAAGTGTCTGCCTTTGGCTCAGGTCATGATCCCAGGGTCTTGGGATCCAGTCCTGCATCAGGCTTTGTGTTCAGTTGGGTGGAGATGGGGGTATCTGCTCCCTCTGCCTCTGCCCCTCCTCCCTGTTTGTGTTCTCTTTTTTAAATAAATAAATAAATAAATAAAATCTTTAAAAAATATATCAGCAAGATCATTTCAGGTATCAGTAACTATGAAGGGAGTGAAATGGGGACGAGACAGTGATTAATCAAACCAGGGGGGCTGCAGAGGGGACACTTTAGAGAGGTGGTCAGGATGTGATACATACAGATGACAAAGATGCAAAATGCACAAAATGCCTGGGGGAAAGCATTGCTGGGAGCAGCGAGTGCAAAGGCCCTGTGGTGGGAATGTGCCTAAGGCCAGTGTGGTGGAAGAACGTGGAGTCAGAAGGAGATACGCGCAGAAATGTTGGCATGGGAGCAAGATCTGGGGGACAGAGCTGTGTCATACTATTCACATCAGCACCTAGCAAAACAGAATGTGCTTGCCGAGTGCATAAATACATGGATGGATAGAAATATTCAGTAAAAATGGAGTTGACAGGAGTGGGGGGATCAAGGAGGCCCACCCAGAGGAGGCACTTGATTCCTTTGGGTTACAAATTGCCCACCAGGTTCCTCTTTTCAAATGCAGCCCCCTAGGGCAGGAGTGACCAGTGTCCCTTAACATGGATAAGTTTTTTAACCAAACCAGACCAGAGCCAAGAAGGTCTGAATAGGTTTCAGCTCCTGGGTCCTCCAGCTCCCTCGAGCCTACCAGGAAGCCTTGGCTCCCTCTCTCACCTTGGGGAATGCAGGAACCATGCCCAGAAGTGGCATTAGTAACTGAGCCACCCCATTGTTCTTAAGCTTTGGCCCCACTGTCTCCTCCCATGCAACCAGGGAAATGTCCCTGGAGGCTGGGGGAGGGGCCCGACACTGCTCGGCATCTCATGATATAAACGGGTCTGGGTCTGGGTCCAACAGAGCCAGTACCCCAGCGTCAGGCTAAAAGAGAATGGATTCCCCGGGTCTGGGTCTGTGTTTCCAGATTCTGATATATTTGCCACACTCATAGTCTCCCAAGGAAGCCCAGGGGTTAAGAGTATAGGTTCTAGAGCTGATGCCAGAATTCAAATCTTGACTTGGCTCCTTGTTACCTGTGACTTTGGGTGAGTTACTCAACCTCTCTGAGCCTCTGTCTTATCACCTGCGAGTAAGGGTAAGAAAGAGACTGCCTCATGGGGAAGTGACGTAGGATTGGCTGGTACATAGCAGGCCTGCTCTGCGTGTTGTTTTAATAAATACAAGCAGGAGTAAATGAGAAACTCTGGACCCTGTCCTTCCTGCCCTTATTCCTTGGAATAAATTTGTTTCTCATCACACCATGGGGAAGGCAGGGCTTACTGTAAGCTCATTACCACATAAGGAAACGGATGCTCGGAGCTCAAACACAACATGGCCAGTGAATGCTGCTGGGCCAGGCCAGATGCCCAAGAAGTTGGGGTCTGACACTCAACTTGGGAGAGCTGCTCTGGGGAAGGCACAGTGGGGGAATGCATCGCCCAGGGCTGGGGACTCGGACAGGAAGGCCTGGGTTTCTATCCTGCTGTGTGATCTTGGTCAAGTCACTTAAATTTCCTATCTGCAAGGTAAAGATCATTCCTGCACAGAAGCCAAGAATTCCATGAGATAAGATGCCCTACTTAGCCTAGAGCAATTGTTCTCAATGGCGTGAGTGTGTGTCTGGAGATAAAATTAATTTTATTTATTTTTTAAAATACTTTATTTAAAAATTTTTTTAAGGATTCTATTTATTTACTTGCCAGAGAGAGAGAGAGAAAGGGGGAGAGAGAACAAGCAAAATGAGCAGCAGGCAGAGGGAGAGGGAGAAGCAGGCTTCCCACTGAGCAGGGAGCCCAATGTGGGACTCCATCTCCGGACCCTGGGATCATGACCTGAGCCGAAGGCAGATTCTTAATAATTGAGACTCCGACAGCTAGGACAAAGAAGCTCCTTACATACAGAGGAAAGCCCATCAGAATAACATCAGACCTGTCCACAGAAACCTGGCAAGCCAGAAAGGGCTGGCAAGATATATTCAGGGAACTAAATTAGAAGAACATGCAGCCAAGAATACTTTACCCAGCAAGACTGACATTCAAAATGGATGGAGAGTTAAAAAGTTTCCAAGACCGGCAAAACTTAAAAGAGTATGCGACCACCAAGCTGACATGGCAGGAAATATTAAGGGGGGTTCTATAAAAGAGGAAAAATCCTAAGAATATCATTGAACAGAAATATAGAGGCAATCTACAGAAAAAAAGACTTCAAAGGTAACACGATGTCAATAAAAATGTATCTATCAATAATCACTCTCAATGTGAATGGCCTAAATGTGCCCATAAAACAACACAGGGTTGCAGATTGGATAAACGACAGGACCCATCCATATGTTGTCTACAAGAGACCCATTTTGAACCTAAGGATACACCCAGATTGAAAGTGAAGGGATGGAGAAACATCTTTCATACCAATGGGCCTCAAAAGAAGGCCGGGGTAGCGATTCTCATATCAGATAAATTAGATTTTAAACTAAAGACTGTAGTCAGAGATACAGAAGGACACTACATCATTCTTAAAGTGACTATCCACCAAGATGATCTAACAATTGTAAATATCTATGCCCCCAATATGGGAGCAGCCAATTACATAAGAAAACTATTAATCAAGATAAAGAGTCATACCGATATGAATACATTAATAGTAGGAGATCTTAACACACCTCTCTCAGTAATAGACAGATCATCCATGCAGAAAATCAATAAAGAAACAAGAGCATTGAATGATACATTGGACCAGATGGACCTCATAGATATATACAGAACATTCCACCCTAAAACAACAGAATACTCATTCTTCTCAAGTGCACATGGAACCTTCTCCAGAATAGACCACATACTGGGTCACAAATCAGGACTCAACCAATACCAAAAGACTGAGATTATTCCCTGCATATTCTCAGGTCACAATACATTGAAACTGGAGCTCAATCACAAGGAAAAGTTTGGAAGGAACTCAAACACCTGGAAGCTAAAGACCACCTTGCTTCAGAATGCTTGGATCAACCAGGAGATCAAAGAAGAACTTAAGCAATTTATGGAAACCAATGAGAAAGAGGACCCTTTGGTCCAAAACCTATGGGATACAGCAAAAGCGGTCCTAAGGGGGAAATACATAGGCATCCCTCAAAAAAGCCTCCCTCAAAAAAAAACTGAAAAGGGGTGCCTGGGTGGCTTAGTGGGTTAAAGCCTCTGCCTTCGGCTCAGGTCATGATCTCAGGGTCCTGGGATCGAGCCCCACATCAGGCTCTCTGCTTCCTCCTCTTTCTCTCTGCCTGCTGCTCTGCCTACTTGTGATTTCTGTCAAATAAATAAATAAAATCTTAAAAAAAAAACACCTGAAAAATTCAGAATACACCAGCTGTCTCTACACCTTAAATAACTGGAGAATCAACAACAAATTAAACCAACTCCACACACAAGAAGAGAAATAATCAAGATTAGAGCAGAGATCAATGAGGTAGAAACTAGAGATACAGTAGAATGTATCAATGAAACTCGAAGCTGGTTTTTTGAAAGAATCAATAAGATCAATAAACCATTGGCCACACTAATCCAAAAGAAAAGAGAGAAAGCTCAAATTATAAAATTATGAATGAAAAGGGAGAGATCACAACTAACACTAAGGAAGTAGAAACAATCAACAGAAGTTATTATCAACAGTTATATGTGAATAAGTTAAGCAACCTAGATGAAATGGATGCATTACTGGAAAACTATAAACTCCCAAAATTGAACCAGGAAGAAATTGACAACCTGAATAGACCAATATCTAGTAACGAGATTGAAGCAGTGATCAAAAACCTCCCCCCCAAAAAGAGCCCAGGACCTGACGGATTCCCTTGGGAATTCTACCAGACTTTCAAAGAAGAAATAACACCTATCTCCTGAAGCTGTTTCAAAAAATTGAAGCAGAAGGAAAACTTCCAGACTCTTTTTATGAAGCCAGCATTACCCTGATCCCCAAACCAGGCAAAGACCACACCAAAAAGGAGAATTTCAGACCAATATCACTGATGAATATATGGATGCTAAGATTCTCAACAAGATCCTAGCAAACAGGATCCAACAGCACAATAAAAAGATCATCCACCATGACCAGGTGGGATTCATCCCCGGGTTACAAGAGTGGTTCAACATTCACAAAACAATCAATGTGATAGAACAAATCAATAAGAGAAGAGAGAAGAACCACATCGTCTTCTCAATTGATGCAGAAAAAGCATTTGAAAAAATCCGGCATCCGTTCCTGATTAAAACGCTTCAAAGTATAGGGATAGAGGGAACATTCCTGAACTTCATAAAATCTATCTATGAAAGACCCACAGCAAATATCATCCTCAATGGGAAAAAGCTCACAGCCTTCCTGTTGAGATCAGGAACACAACAAGGATGCCCACTCTCACCACACTTGTTCAACATAGTATTAGAAGTCCTAGCTACAGCAATCAGAGAACAAAGAGAAATAAAAGGTATCCAAATTGGCAATGAGGAAGTCAAACTCTCTCTCTTCACAGATGACATGATACTTTATATGGAAAATGCAAAAGACTCCACCCTCAAACTACTAGAACTCATACAGCAATTCAGTCACGTGGCAGGATACAAAGTCAATGTACAGAAATCAGCGGCTTTCTTATACACTAACAATGAAAATACAAAAAGGGAAATTAGAGAATCGATTCCATTTACTCTAGCACCAAGAACCATAAGATACCTGGGAATAAACCTAACCAAAGAAGTAAAGGATCTGTACTCGAGGAACTACAGAACACTCATGAAAGAAATTGAAGAAGACACAAAAAGATGGAAGACCATTCCATGCTCTTGGATTGAAAGAATAAACATTTTTAAAATGTCTATACTGCCTAGAGCAATCTATACTTTTAATGCCATTCCGATCAAAATTCCACCAGCATTTTTCAAAGAGCTGGAGCAAATAATGCTAAAATTTGTATGGAATCAGAAGAGACCCCGAATCGCTAAGAAAGTGTTGGAAAACAAAAATAAAACTGGTGGCATCTCATTACCTGATTTCAAGCTTTACTACAAACCTGTGATCCCCAAGACAGCATGTTACTGGCATCAAAACAGACACACAGACCAGTGGAACAGAGTAGAGAGCCCAGATATGGACCCTCAACTCCATCTTCGACAATGTAGGAAAAAATATACAGTGGACAAAAGACAGTCTCTTCAATAAATGGTGCTGGGAAAATTGGACACCTATGTGTAGAAGAATGAAACTTGACATTCTCTTACACTGTACACAAAGATAAACTTGAAATGGATAAACGACCTCAACGTGAGACAGGAATCCATCAGAATCCTAGAGGAGAACATAGGCAGTAACCTCTTTGATATCAGTCACAGCAACTTCTTTCAAGATATGTCTCCAAAGGCAAAGGAAACAAAAGCAAAAATGAGCTTTTGGGACTTCATCAAGATCAAAAGCTTCTGCACAGCAAAGGAAATGGTCAACAAAACAAAGAGGCAACCCACAGAATGGGAGAATATATTTGCAATTGACAGTACAGACAAAAGTTTGATATCCAGGATCTATAAAGAACTTCTCAAACTCAACACACACAAAACAGATAATCATGTCAAAAAATGGGCAGAAGACATGAACAGACACTTCTCTAATGAAGACATACAAATGACTATCAGACACATGAAAAAATGTTCATCATCACTAGCCATCAGGGAGATTCAAATTAAAACCACATTGAGATACCACTTTACACTAGTTAGAATGGCCAAAATTAGCAAGACAGGAAACAACGTGTGCTGGGGAGGATGTGGAGAAAGGGGAACCCTCTTACACTGTTGGTGGGAATGCAAGTTGGTGCAGCCACTTTGGAGAACAGTGCGGAGATTTCTCAAAGAATTAAAAATAGAGCTTCCCTATGACCCTGCAATTGCACTACTGGGTATTTACCCCAACGATACAGATGTAGTGAAAAGAAGAGCCATCTCTACC
The DNA here is from genome assembly GCA_004024625.1 of Mellivora capensis. Taxonomy (NCBI): domain Eukaryota; kingdom Metazoa; phylum Chordata; class Mammalia; order Carnivora; family Mustelidae; genus Mellivora; species Mellivora capensis. Next base: position 6,926 of record PISX010013458.1, on the reverse strand, counting down.
CCAATGTTCATAGCAGCAATGGCCACGGTTACCAAACTGTGGAAAGAACCAAGATGCCCTTCAACGGACGAATGGATAAGGAAGATGTGGTCCATATACACTATGGAGTATTATGCCTCCTTCAGAAAGGATGAATACCCAATTTTTGTAGCAACATCGGTGGGACTGGAAGAGATTATGCTGAATGAAATAAGTCAAGCAGAGAGAGTCAATTATCATATGGTTTCACTTATTTGTGGAGCATAACATATAACACAGAGGACATGGGGAGATGGAGAGGAGAAGGGAGTTGAGGGAAACTGGAATGGGAGGTCAACCATGAGAGACTATGGACTCTGAAAAATAACCTGAGGGTTTTGAAGGGGCGGGGGAAGGGAGGTTGGGGGAGCCAAGTGGTGGGTATTATGGAGGGCATGTATTGCATGGAGCACTGGGTGTGGTGCAAAAACAATGAATTCTGTTATGCTAAAAAGAAATTAAAAAAAAAAATTGAGCCCCCCAGGTGTCCCCAGATAAAATTAATTTTAATAGTGTATTTTATTGAACTCAACATGTTGAAAAATAGTTTTGACATGGAATCAATATAAATTACTGAGATATTTTACTTTTTAAAAAAAGATTTTATTTATTATTTGACAGACAGAGACCACAAGTAGGCAGAGAGGCAGTCAGAGAGAAAGAGGAGGAAGCAGGTTCCCTGCTGAGCAGAGAGCCCAATGCGGGGCTCGATCCCAGGACCCCAGGATCATGACCTGAGCCCAAAGCAGAGGCTTTAACCCACTGAGCCACCCAGGCGCCCCAAAATTCTACACTTTTTATACTAATGTCTTCGAAATTCAGTATGTATTTTATACGTACATCTCAATTCCTATGCTACATTTTCATCCAAATTATTGGATTTATATCTAAGCTTCATGAAATTTACACTTAAAAAAGGTAGATTCTTATACCCACGTTGTTGCCAAATGTAGTCAGAGGTTTTCCAATCCCTGAGTTGAGTCTCAGTTTTCAAACTTAAGTTAAAATTAATCAAATTATATTGGGGCACCTGGGTGGCTTAGTGGGTTAGGCCTCTGCCTTTGGCTTAGGTTGTGATCTCAGGGTCCTGGGATCAAGCCCCGCATTGAGCTCTCTGCTCAACAGGGAGCCTGCTTCCCCCCTCTCTCTGCCTGCCTCTCTGCCTACTTGTGCTCTCTCTCTCTCTGTCAAATAAATAGATAAAATCTTTAAAATAAATTAACCAAATTATAAATTCCATTCTTGTGGAGGCTGAGAAAAATTAAGGCCATCCCACCTCAGGTTTAGCCTTAGCATAAGTACAGCCATCTTAGCTCCGGCAGCCATGTCAGACCCCTGTACCCAAGGACTGAATTTTTCCCTACTTTACTTTAGTTCTAAGAACCCCCAGCCTGCTTTATTTCCAGAAACCCCCACCCTGCTTTAGTAACCAGAAGCCCCATCTTGCTTTAGTTCCAGAGACCCCCTTCCTGCTTTAGTAACAGGAAGCCCCACCCTGCTTTGGTTCCAGAAACCCTCACTCTGCTTTAGTAACAGGAACCCATAAATACCCCTGCCTTAACTAAGCTCGGGGTCCAAGTCCCTACTCTGCTGTTTCGGGTATACTTGGGCCCAAGCTTAAGCTTGTCAAATAAACCCTCATGTTTATTCATCAGTGTTGGCTCCTTTGTGGTCTCTTGGATGCAAAAACTGGGGTACAACATTTGGAGGCCCCATCGAGATCTGGGAGACTCCCAGGATCTCAACCCAGAGGGTCTTGTGCCGGCTGGTGAGTGCACTCATTTTCATCTATTTGTACGCATACTTTGGGAGCTCCAATCTGCATTTTTACCCATAGGAATTCCAACTTGTATCTGGGTCAACATTGGCTCAAGCGGACACGTGGCAGGCCGTCGACTGGGGTTGGTCTTGGGAGATGTCCCTTGCCCCCGCAGGGGGTTTGAGTCCCCCGCCGTTTCAGGGGGTTAGAGTCCCCCTAAGTGGTCACCAGGGGGTCAAGTCCCCTGCTGTTTCAGGGGGTTAGAGTCCCCCTAAGCAGTCACCAGGGGGTTTGAGTCCCCCGCCATTTCAGGGGGTTCCCCCTAAGCAGTCACCGGGGGGTTCGTGGTCCCCCAAGGCAGCCAAGGGGTTCGAGTTCCCCTAGGCGGTCAGGCATCTTGTTTTTGTTGTCTGTTGTGCTGTTTATTAAGTTTATGGGGATTTTTGGAAGAGATGTCCCTTACACCTGCCTGGTGGACAAGATCCTCATCTGTGAGGAGAGCCGGCTGCCATTGCGGTCGGATTCTCCCTTAATTTCCTTTCAGTTTTGTCTTCGCGACCGTGCCAGATTGTTTGTCTGTGTGAGTGTGTTCTTGTTAATTGTCATTGGTTGTCTTTGTCTTGTCTTTTTGTTGCCTGTTGTGTCGCTCGTCTCTAGGGGACCAAAAAATCCCCACTGGCGAGTGTCTCTAGGGGGCCAAGAATGGTAATAAGACCCAGAAACGTGATGTCCTCTCTCTGCTCCTGTTCTTATATAAGTTGTCTCTCTTGGGCACAGGATGGCCACCTAAGTGACCAGGACGGCTGCCAATCTTAAGACTCCCATGTGAGGTTTCCTCCTGACTGATCTAATGTGATCCCCTCCACATCCCTGGTCTAGCCACTTCTGGCCGTGGGACCTCCATTGGAAGCCAGCCAAAACCAGTACCCAGTTGAACTAAAATGCAACTGGGGACCGTTTCCTAGGGAAGTTGGCTGTAAGGACCACATGTGTTGGAATGTCGCATAGACTATGATGGATTTCAGTCTTTACTGTTTCTTGTCAGTGTCTTCTACTAACTACTTAAAGCTCTTTCTTCATTGCTCAAACCTAGGCCTTCATTGCTCTACACAAGGACCCTGATCTAAGGGACTTTTGCAGAATAAGCCTTCTAGTAAACCCAGGTTGCTGGGCCATCCCTAGCAAAGGGGACTCTGACATTATCTCTCTATGCTCCTCCTAACTGATGTGGGGGCTTCTCCCTCACTCATTTCCCGTGTTAATGGCTATAACTGGAGCCAACTAGGGTTGGTCTAACTCAAGACAGAGACTTTAAGGAATATTCCCAAGCAGCTGCCAAAACTTCCTTTGTTTTGGGGAAATTCCCTGTTTTCTCTGGCCTGACATGGACTGTCTAAACCCTTCCCCCTTGCTGGTGGGAAAGCATGGCATCTGCTCCTCTGTTGCGGTTGATGAGCTCTAAAACCAGGAATCCTTTCTCTGCCTTCTGACAGCACTTTGTTCTTCTGTCTCCCCCTTCTGTTTCTGCACCAACATTCCCCCTTCTGTTTCTGTACCAACATGCGTGCAGCCTGCATGAATGGCCTCTAGACCATCCTTGGTGCTTCCTGCACCATGGCTCCTTCCCTCTTCACTGTCAAGAGCAAGAAGAGCACCCCTGGACCTAACACCCCCCCACTCCAGGTCTTCCCACCCGTGTCTCAGGTAAACATTCAAAGTGGAGTGGGCCCAGGTGGAACGTAAATCAGTATTTGAACTAAGTTTTTGTTGGTTTACTTAAGATATACATGTCTTTTAAAGTTATTAGCAGTAAATGTGAAAACTTCAAAGTTTACTGAAGGTCAAATTATAAGGACCCATTTAGCCAGAGTGCTTCCATCCAGGTTAAACAATAATTTTGTTGTTTAAAACTTAAACTGTCCCTGCCCCTCTTCCCCCAGGGGACTTACTTAAAAACAAGTCCCGGAAACCAGTCCCAGGTAACAAAGCCCAAATACAAGGGTGGGTCAGGCCAGGTGGAGACATCGATCAGTGTGGTGGGGGGGCGCGCATACTGTCTCCCTAGTTACCAAGGAGTGTGCGCCACACCCTTTGGGCACCTTTTGGGCGCCAATTCTGACCAAGGTGATAGGCTGGTTCAAATATCTACTAGGGTAAATTGTAATTCAATTGGTCACTTATGTGTGACCTAACATGACTGTGCAGCTTTCTCTGTGTGTTACAATTGGCCCCCTGTGTGTGGCCAGGCCCAACCACATGGCCTTTGCCTTTAAAAGCTAGTCAGTGAAGCAGAGGCATGGCCTCGAACATTTGGTCTGATTCTTGATGCTTGGCATGGAATAAAGCTTTGCTTGACGTTCGCTTTATATCAGTCTCACTCCTTTAATCACGGACCCATTATTGGGGGACCTAACATTTGGGGGCTTTGCCAGTATTAAATGACGAGAACTGAGCCAGCATCAGAATTTCTGGGAAAAGCCTCCGGAGGTAAGATCTCCAGATTTTACTCTGTGAGATCTGGTCTGTCTGTCTGGTTGCAGAGCTCCAAGGTATGGCCCACCGGGGAGAAGCTGGACGCAGCCATGCTTCCCAGGGCTGGAGTGGATGCATCCCTCTTCTGGGACCTGCCAGGGGGTTTGAGTCCCCCTAGGTGGTCACCTCTGGTTCTGAACCGCTGGGCCTGCGGTTGCCTTTGTTTTGTCTTTTCGTTTTCTGTTCTGTTGTTCATTCTCTTTGCAGGGGATGGAGAAAATTCCCACCAGCAGCAGGTTCTGGGTAAGAAGCGCTGGGCCTGTGGTTGTCTTTGTCTTGTCTTTTTGTTGTCTGCTGTGCTGTTTGTTGTGTTTGAAGGAATGGGGCAAGCAGAGAGTAAGGGGACTCTGACTTTCATCTCTCTGTTCCTCCTAATAGATGTGGGACTTCTCCCTCACTCATTTTGTGTGTTTAGGGCTATAACTGGAGCAACTGGGGTTAGTCTAACTCGAGACAGAGACTTTAAGGAATATTACCAAGCAGCTACCAAAACAAACTTTGTTTCAGGGACATTCCTTGCCCTCTCTGGCCTGACGGGGACTGCCTATCCCCTCCCCCTTGCTGGCGGGAAAGCATGGCGTCTGCTCCTCTCTTGGAGCTGATGAGCCCTAGAACTGGGAACCCTTTCTCTGCCTTCTGGTTGGCACTTTGTTCTGTTCTCCACTGTCAGGAAACAAGAAGAGCACCCCCAGGACCTAACACCCCCCACTCCGGATCTTCCCACCCAGGTCTCAGGTAAACATTCGAAGTGGAGTGGGCCCAGGTGGAATGTAAATCAGTATTTGAATTAAGTTAAGTTTTTTGGGTTAATTAGGATGAACATGTCTTTTGAGTTAAGAATAGTAAATGTGAAACTTCAGAGTTTTTAGTTAAGATCAAATAAGCTCATGTTATTTGTTAAAATCTGTGTTAAAATCTGATCTGTTGAAATCTATTAGCAAAGAGATGACTAAACTGATGGTTGATTGTCTGTCTCAAAGTTTTAATCGGTAATTGTTAAAGTAGCCTTCAAAGTCTTTGGTAACCTGAAACTTTAAACCAAATGGGATAAAATGCTAGATTAGAGCGCTGGTTGCTAGAACTAGGTTTGTGCTTCTGGAATCTGTTGGTAAACATGTTTTGTGCTTAATGATTGATAAATTTGCCATCTAAAGAATTCTGTTGTAACAGTTCACAATTGGTTTATATTTAGTCTTCAATAGAGGTTAAGGTATTTTTAAGAGTACAAAATTCTGCTGAGTGTAACTAAGACTGATGGAAATAAGGGAAGCAACTCTGTATGTAGAAAAGTAGGAGATATGTAAAAAGAGAGAAAAAGACCAGATGCCTGATCCTGATTGAATAAGAAAGAAAGAAAAACAGCCCCAGGGCCACTGTCTGAGCTAGATCCATTCGTAAAGAATGGAAGGGGAGACTGATCACCTCCCATTAGCCAGGGATACAGGGGTGGGGGTGGGGGGTGTCCAACCTATTTGAATCTGAAGAGTGCCTGACTGTGTGAATCTGTCTATATGGCTCCACCGCTTCGGCCATGCAGTCTGAGTGGGCTGCACCCTGAGTCTCACGGGTCTTCATATGGCATAACGGTCATCTACTCCATGGTGTAGCCTGGTCCGGCGCTTATACGGACAGACCTTAGCTAAGATGCTCTTAAGTTCCCGCGAGGGATGTGAGCAGGACAACATCTGAAAGATCCCCCTCCCTTTTGCCTGTGACATCATTCACAATGTAAGACTTCACGCTTAGGAATAAAAAGGAAAGACACTGGTACAAAAAGCTGGTTTTCTCTCTGTTTAAAAGGGCAAAGTTTTCTTAGTTAACTGATCTGTTAAAAAAATGTAAATGGTTTTCTCTTTGCCTGCCCAGAAAATTCAGTTTCTATGTTTTGTTTTATCACATGCTTAACATCCCTAATTATATTTAGGCATGTGCTTCAAAACCTAAGGTTTTAGTAATTGTCAACAAGATTTAAGTTGTAAATGAGATCTCTTTGACTCATAAGGCTTTTCCCTGATACACTAAGTTACTCAGGTAGTACTGCTAAACCAATGATAAACCTTGGGTTACATTTGGGTAAATGCTGTAACTACTCTAGAGTTTCCATACATTTCCTAGAGTTTAATGTTTTGATAAGGTTCATCACTTGATATTAAACCATATCTATTCTGAGTTTTTGTCATTTGTAATTGTTTTAATTGTCTTGCAAGATGAATTCCGCCTTAAAGGAAATTCATATGGGAAGACTTTCAGGACAAATACAGGTCTTTAATATGTTAAAATCCTGGAACTGAAATGGGTAAGAATTTCCAGAAGTAAAAGCTGCATTTGGACTAAACCAGAATTAGTAACATGGGACTAGATGAACTGAAAGGTTGTAATGTTGTTCTCTTAATGTTTAAACATGACTGGTTCTGTAATGTTGCCCCTCCAGATTAGGGAAACTTCTTCTTAAGTTATCTATAACTTACAGAGATGTAAAAGTACTCATTTGTAAACGAATCAAGGCATTCAACTTTTCTCTCTATCTGAACCCTCTGAAACCAAAGGTCTCAGCAAGTATTCTTTCTTCCTTGGCAATCAGTCATTTGCATAAGTTCAATAAGAATCTGTTCTCCTT
>PISX010013457.1:0-56584 GCA_004024625.1 Mellivora capensis | reverse complement strand
TGCACAGCTGCCTGCGGCGTGGCTGGGTGGCTGCGACCGTGCTGAGAGCTGGGAGAGACCCAAACTGACGACTTCCCCTGGACAGTTGCAGGCCTTCGGCAGACCCCACGGTCCCCAAAGAGTCCCATCAGACAGAGTCTGCCCGTGCGGTCGTTGCCGGGGTGGGGAGAGATTCCTGGTGCTCCCTGCTCTGCCCTCTCCCCAGGATCTTCTGTCTAAATTCCCTTGTTTTTCACCTTTATTCCGCAGTGCGGCTTCCCTGCTCGCTCGCTGAATCCAGCTCGTACACTTGTTTCTATCACTGCACGTACCTGAAGTGAAAAAAGTTGCTAACTTGCTATTTTTCCCCTTCTCTCTCTGTGAACAGGAAGACTGCGACCCACCCGTCCACGAGAGTCTCAGCATAGAAAACACACTGTGGGCGAGCACCATTGTCGCATCAGGTACGAGACGCGCTCGCACATCTAGCTGCTGTGCGGCGGAGGGCCTGTGCGCAGGGCGTCTGAAAATCCCGCCCTGCCTTACCAGGGACCTTACCCTGAGGGCTGAGTCCTAGGCAAGCTCTGGCCGTGGGCTGTGGGCTGTGTGTGGCAAGGAGCAAGACACAGAGCAGCTTGGGGGGTTCTGCTGGTTCTGATTTCTCGGCAGACTTCTCAGTGTCCCTCACTTGGAGGTGGCACAGCGCAATTGGGGAGGGAAGTGGTGGTCCTTGGGGGGGGTCTTCCCACTCCTCAGTCACCCAGGGGAGTTTGGAAGAGGTCACCGAACTGGGTTTGTCTCTCGGGGAGAAAAGTATCCGACGAGATGGGGGCTTTGGGAGGTATTTCATGGTGGGCCTTTGGAGACCAGAGTAAAGCTTCTTCATTTTCTTTCAAGTGACACTGGGGGATGTTGGAGTATTTCTAGTGTCTGAATGGGGCGGGGGTGGTGACCTAAAGACACATTTTGGGAAGTAGGTTCTCTGGGAGGTATTGAAATCTAAATGATGGTCAGCTTTTCTGAAAGTGGTTGCCTTAGTACTGGTAACCAGGGGAGAGTCTTAGCAGCAGGGAGCCTGGGGGATGCTGGTGGGGGTTGGACAGCTGGGGGACGTCCAGGGTAGGGCTGTTTGTCTTCTCAATCTGTGGCCCAACACCCACAGCCTTCCTGTCTCGGAGCTCGGTTGCTCTCCTGATCCCTCCGCAGGCCAGGTGCTGGCCAGTGCCCAGGCCCGGGTGCTCGGGGAAGAACGGCTTTACCCTCTGCCGAGTGCCACGGGGAAGTCCAGGTGCCCCCAAAGCAAAGAAGCCAAAATCCTTACCCGGCCAGAGCTCACGGGAGGAGCAAGCAGGTGCTCCGGGGAGGGGTTGGAGAGGTACAGGGAGGATTTGGGAGCTCACCGGCAGCTGTGATATGGGCCTTGCAGCTGCAGGCAGGGAAGGCTGGTGCGGGGGCCTCGGCCCCGGAAGGGCAGGGCAGGGCAGTGCTGGGCGCGTGGGGGCCGTGGGGCCTGTGTGCCCAGCAGCGTGTAAACCAGACCCCTCTGGGGGTCCGCGTGTGTACCTCTTAGGGACTAGAGGATGCGAGGGAACCTAGTTTTATACTAATGTTTTCTGTGTTTAAGAAAAAGCTTGATGACAAATAGGACAATTCTAATAGAAATTGAGGCATTTTGTGATTTTTCTACTGATGATTTTTTAAATTTCTTAAACTAAAGAGAAAGAGAAGTAAGGAGAGAGAGGGAGCAGGCCAGGTCTCGGGCTGTGTAGACCCCAGGAAAGAGACGCTCACCGCGCCTGAGGGGTCACTGTGGACAGGGCGCTGCTGCCAGGAGAAGTCTCAGAGTCTCGTCTGGTGCTTCCTCCTTGCTGCTGTTCTGTGCTGACCTCGCTGACAGCCGTGTCACAGGCCCGTGTGGTCTGTCGCGGGCAGCCTCCCTATGCCGGCCCCGTCCACACAGCCACACAGCCAGGCTGTCGCAGGATCAGGATTTCATCCGGCGGGGGGGGGGGGCTGTCCTCAATGGCTGTCACCCTTCAGCCTTTAGCATTTCATAGTTTATAGGAAAATATTTAAAACATACTGTAAATAAGCTGATACTTGGTCACAGACTTCACGTTTTCCATGTCTACAGCTGTGTTCTATTTTGTTTCCATCATAATGAAGATGCTTTTTCTTTTTTTTTAATTTTTTTTTAAAGATTTTATTTATTTATTTATTGGACAGGCAGAGATTACAAGCAGGCAGAGAGGCAGGCAGAGAGAGAGGAGGAAGCAGGCTCCCCGCAGAGCAGAGAACCCGATGCGGGGCTCGATCCCAGGATCCTGAGATCATGACCTGAGCTAAAGGCAGAAGTTTTAACCCACTGAGCCACCCAGGCGCCCCATGAAGATGCTTTTTCAAAAATGTTTTATCTGTGATCTTTCTGCTCCCTGCGTATTAGAATGTTGCCACTGATCCCTAGTGCTATCGATCTGTGGCCTCTCTCCTCGCAGAGGCAGAAGCCGCCAAGCGGAAGGCTTCCGTGATGCCCCTGACAACCCCCTGCACACACCACTCCTCTCCTGTCCTCCACTCTCTGGGTGACCTTGATGTGTGGTAGCTCCTAGTTGCATACGTGGGCAGAGCCGACATGAATCTAGGTGTCACGTACGCTCGCCACGCTGACGACTGTTTCTGACCCCTCGTGCGCAGAATTCAGTTAGCCCGCCGGGCCTGTGTTCCCAGAATGGGTTTCTACCGCTCCAAAACCATCCGTTCAAAAAAGTTTCAATAAGACACTTCTAATTTTAATTTGTGTTTGGACATTTTAAAAATGCAAGCTGTTTTCATTAATTTTAAATATTTTAACACATACCTACCTTTATTTAAAAACCTTAATAGTGTGAGGAGTTACTAGATTCTGTATATTATCAAACTGCTGTGCCCAAGCAATGTTTGAAAGACCTTGGGTTTCTAGGAGTTACTTTAGGGCTCATCTCTTCTTTATACTTGATTGTAAGTTGGGAAAGAAAGACTAGAATTTTTTAAGATCTTATTTTTTAAATGATATGTGCCCACTGAATTCAGGTTGCCTCCTAGGTAAAGTAAACTTGGGCCTTCCTCCCTTGTCCTGGGGTTCTGAGAGCGTGGGAACGAGGGCTCACGTTAGCACTGCAGAGGACCTAGGACCAAGGGTCCTCTTCACAGACACAGCTGCTTGTGGGGCCCTCCATCTTGATCCCCTTGTTGGTCTGTGAGCGCCATTCCTCCAAGAGCAGAGTCGGTGGCAAGAGAGTGTTCTGATCTTAAACTGCCAAGAGCCAGGAAGCAGAGATGTTCCTCTCGAGCAGGGCTGCTGGGTGCGTGTGCCCACGGCAGTGACCCCCTCTAGAGTGGGGGCATGTGTGCCGACGGCGGTGGATCCCCCAAAGCAAGGCTGCAGGGCGTGTGTGCTGATGGGGTCCAGGCTGACCTCTCTAGAGTGAGGGCCTGTGCGCAGACAGGGGTCCAGGGCTGGTACTGCTTGTGATTAATAGAGAAAATGAGAGTAAACACTTGGACACTTTTATAAAGCAGTTTGATGAGATAATTTAATGTTGAAAAAATTGGGTTATACATATTCGTTTTGGTTTTTGTGTTGTTTCATCTCCTTTGGTGATGTTTGGTATTTCGTGAGACTGGTCCTCGTGACCCTGTAGCTTTAGTGTGCACGGTTTGTGAGGCTCCTGCTGCAGAGGGGGCGCTGGACGGGCAGTGGGAAAGCAGGAGAGCCTATGTCCACTGCGGCCCCCGAGGGGCCCGGCCCTGAGAGCTCTGCTGCGGCCGCGCTGGCGGTGGGTGGGGGGCGGCAGGTGGCGCAGGCACAGTGGGAGCGCAGGGGCGGGCAGCCCTGCCTGCAGAGGGTGCGGGGCGCGGTGGGCAGGGCCCAAAGCTGGTGCCCATCGCAGTGCCCGGCTGTCCCCGGCGCAGTGTCTCTGAGTCACTTTGCAGAGGCGAGTCCAGTGTCTGCGGGCCGTCGTGCTCTCGCATTCCAGCCCAGCCTGGGGCTTTGTCGGGACGGGCCCAAGGGAAGCACTTTCTGCCCCGGAGCCAGCGGGTGCCTGCGTGACAGTCAGGAAATACGTCGGTTGGTTGAGAGCTCTCAGGTCGGTCGGTCGGTCTGTCTGTGACGTGTGACCTCTGTCCGACTTTCGGGTGCATGTGCTCTGTTGTTCGCTCTCAGGTCTTGTTTTGAAAATGAACGGGGAAGCCCTCAGCCGCCCGTCCCCGTCCCCGAGTCAGAACGAACGGAGAGTAAGGCCAGCGCCCCGTACCCCTGGCCGCCCCAGTGCTCAAGAAACGTGACGGACTCCGAAAGAGATGCTGTCTTCTGAGCACACGAGTGTCGCTTTGTAGAGAGAACGGGGTGGTCCCGTAACACAGATGGGAGCCCCTACCAGACCTCCGTGGGTCGTCCGAGGAGAACTGCAGGAGCCATTCGGTTAGGCGCTCTTCCCGGGGGCTGTGCCCCGCGTGCAGGACTGATGGTGCTTTCTGCGTGTGTCTGAGTGTGCCTGCGTGTGAACAGCACAACGTGTTGTTGGTCTGGTCAGGTCTCGGGTTGCATTTTGGGTACTTCCCGCTGTAACGCCCGCCCAGAATCAGCCCTGCTCATGGTTTGTCTGGGTTTTAGGACAGTGTTTTCTAGCCTGATCAAGTTTTAAGTCTTTTCTGAGACTCTTTGTTCTGCTAATGTTAAAAATAATTTTGTAGTTTATCTTGTTCTTTTTTTGTACTTTTTTAACATTAGTGAGCTCATGTAACATGAGACACTCGTATGTTCTGTTTAAGTTAAGTGTAATTGGCAAAATAGGAAGAAAACCCTGGCAGTCAGAGCTGCCTTATTGCTTCAGCGGCACGAGAACCGCTGCTGTGTTGGTCGCGGGCGTCCTCTGCGGGGTGAGGCTTTCCTGAGCACCCGGGCGGCCCCACCGTCTGCGGGTTCGTTTGGACAGTGCTCTAGATGGGGAGCGTCCACGCAGTTTGGGCCGCCTTCCGGGCTGGAGGGGCTGCTCTGCTTCCAAGAGGCTCAGGAAATTCAACCTCACAGCTCTGCCAGCCGCACACGATTAACAAGGGGAGAAGAAAGGAGAAGCTTATTTTGAAAGAGACATGCGTCACCTCTGCGGGGTGACCGCTGAGCAGCCCTCTAGCACCTCCCTGTCTTCCTGAACATTCCATGGGTGAAACTGTTCATTATCTAATGCATATGCATTAGACATTTGCATATGCATATTTGCAGCTCTCTGTTCATATAAATCCAAGAGATCGCTAGGATTACCTTTATTCCATGGGTCCTGACTTATGACGCACTGAATTACACATATTGCACTAATGTAACATCAAAGAGTTTTTGTAGAACCGTGAGTGAGTCCTGCAGTGGTGTTGGTCTTAGGGAGTGTCTATGGATACAATCATCTTTAATCATTTCTCATCAGAATTTATGGAAACTAGGAGTATAAATTATGCATAGCTACGGTTTAGAACAGACTTCTGTGGTTTCTAGTTTGACATCACAGAGGTGAGTGCCTCTGAGCCTTCATAACCCAAGGGTCGTTCCGGGTGTTTTCGTCTTTACCTGAAGTCTGAGACGCATACACACTTACAAAACCAGACTTTAGGAGACGTGAGTTTAAAAGGCTGTAACATCTAGATTCAGCATCAGATATTATTGATGTAACTGTCCCTTACTGTTTTACTTGTATACGAGCTGAAATGTCAGCAGAGGCTCGCAGACCGGGCAGTGCTCGACTGTGTCGCTCGGGGACGGTGGCTCCGCGGGTGCAGGGCTGCTCTGAAGGCCCCGGCATGCGTCTCAGGACTTGAGGACGCAGCCTTCCTGCACTTACCTGCGGGGCTGCGCCCGAGGACCAGCGAGCGGTGTCAGCCTTTCTCCTGACGGCGAGAAGATTGTCAGTCCACTTCCTGACGTTGTATGTAGGGAAATCTGTACGGCTGAAGAGATCATTTGAGTTTCTCAGAGTCTGTTTTGAAAGTTGAGATGAGACTTTCTTGAGCGAGCTAAATTAAATGTGCTGTGAGATAAATTTATGTAAAAGTGAGTAGTGAATAATGTTCTCCATCAGGACAGTTGATGAGGAAGTGTGCTGTGTGCTCACCCTTTGAGGCGTCCCTGTAAGCTCCGCTCTCATGTCTTCGCAGGTACCGTGATAGGTGTTGTCATTTCTACTGGAAAAGAGACTCGGAGTGTCATGAACACATCCAATCCAAAAAATAAGGTAGGCTAGATGGAGGGGCAGCTGCTTTAATGACCGATTTTCCCTTTCAGTAAGAAAGGACGTGCGGTTCTGAAGAGCCTGTTCATAACCTCAACCAGACTCTGAAAAGTGCTGGTGGTCTCGGGTCTGAGTTCTCTGTACTTACTGTGACAGCTCATGCTGACGAACTTCCAGAAGTATCTTTTCTTGGCCAAAGTTTCTATGTCTCTTAAGTTTTCTTTGTTGAATATACCATTTGCCAATAACTTGATAGTTAGTTATGGTCTCTTCTTTTCAGTTTACTTATTTTACAATTTGTACTCCTTTTTTATGTTGATGGCTCATTTTGGGAAAAAAAATCTATATTAATATTTAATAGTATTTGATGGGGTGACATTGTTGAACTTGTTTCATTTAAGTTATTTTCATTTCATAAGCATGCTGAAAACAGATTTTAGTTTTAAAAACTGCTTGATTAAATTCCCAGAGTGATCATGTTTCTGTTACACTCCTGAAATCGTCGCTTACGTAGGCGGCATGTGTATGCAAGTTACATAGTTTGAATTCTCCGTTGCTGCTACTTGCTTAATACATTTTGTACAGTCACAGAGTGTGCTGAGTCCGCTTTATGAGAAGTCTCTTTAACTGTGCATTTTACTCTTTATTGGAAATGTAATCTGAGCTGCATCTAAGTAGAACAGAAAAAGCACTCCCGCGCATTCACGCCTTGCTTTGTGAGTAACTAATAGAAGAAGTTGTCTTTTGTAGGAAGTTTTATTGCTGAGCAATAGAAATGAAGAAAATCTTTGAAAAGATATTTTTAAAGACAAGATGCATTCCATTTTTTCCAGCTAAATACTGTTTCAAAAACCAGGTAGCCCTCCCGGCATTGGGAAAGTGGCCCTTACCCTTTGAGTGCCTGTGCATTTGTAGCGCAGCAGAGGCGCTCCGGGGCCTGTCCTGTCTGGACGACGTCCTTCCCCCCCACGGGGCACGCGGCTCCTCCCAGCGGGCCTGACCAAGAGGCGTTCATTGGACTCCAGGGGTCTGTGTGCGACACGTTTACTCAAGTGAAAGACCGTTTCGTCAGTATAAGTTCTGCCTGTGGTAACAGGGAAAACGATGCCTGTCGACGTGGATTACAACCTTGGGCTCATCCAAGGAGGCCGAATGTACCGCAGGTTATTATTTTCCAGTCGAGTTAGATGTATTTAAAAACAAATTATTAAACAAATTATTGACAGAGTTACATGCATATTTGTGTTCTGTAAAGTGCAGCGATATTTTTCTTTACTAAACCAAACTAGAATGTTCTACTGATGCATATACAGGTTGTAGGGTATCTTTTGTTTCTTAATCATTCCTAGTCATTTTACATTTAGGACGACTGTGAGGGTAAATTTAAATGCTGAATTTCAAAGTCTTAAACGTTACCCTGTCATGTAACACAGCTGCCGTCCCCTCCCGCCTTACGCTTCCGGACAGCTTCCTTTCCGCCCCTCCCATCGTCGGTCCGCGCCTCCCCGTTGTGCACACACTTTTGGTCTTGGCTGCCATATGCTCTTCCCCTTGGGGGCGTGGACACAGTTGGGCGACCTTCCCGCAGCGTGTACCGGCGGTGAAGATCTCCGGCCTGGGGCTTTGCTGCGCGGCCAGAGTCTGGGCAGTGCTGCCAACCAGCTCTGTGGCACTGGGCAAATGGCTTCTGCGTCTTACCGCTCGGCCCCTGCTACCCAGCATTACTGTCTTCCTGTACCCGGAAGTGCGCCTTGAGAGGGAGTGCCCCGGACCAGCGGGCACCCCGTCCCCCCGCTCCGCCAGGTGGCCTGGCCGTGCTTGTGCCCCAGTCAGCAGTCCTCCCTCCCTCCCTCCTTAAAAAAAAACAAACAGGCTTGGAAATGTCCTCGGTGTTAACATAGCACGCCTTGATAGGAAGGGCACCTCTGGCTTTTTGCAGAGCCGGATTCAGAGCCCCTCTCTGCCGCCTCTCAGCCTCACGGGTGGCACACACATGCTCGTCCGCTGGCTGGCGCCTTCCTGGTGCTGCCGTCAGACCTGCCAGGTGAGACTCCTGGTGACAGCGACCGCTGAGGCCCAGGCAGAGCGTGACGCGTGGCAGTTGCTGCGTGAAGTACTTGGTCTGTGACTTTGTGACTCTGCACCACTGCGCTTGGAGGGAGCGGCGGCGTCTGGTTCTGGAGCCGGGGACGTTGTGGCGCAGGGGGCTGTGCTTGTCGCGGTGCGACTGGCTTCTCTGTGGAAGCGCCTGTGGGTCAGGGAGAGCCACTTCTGTAAATTCAGGAGAAGAATAACATCTCTAAATCTGCGTACCTTATTAAATCTTCCCAAGTGTCAAGTGCCAGATTCATAAGAAGAAAATTCGGGAAACATTATAAGCGTGCTGCAGTGGCCAAAAAGTCACAGGTGTGATATATCTAGGGGAAGTACTGGTGTATTCGTTGAACGAGAAGATTATGTGATGTTCGAATCCCGGAAGAGGGAGAGGAGGACAGAAGACGTTAGTGGCTGTCAGGCATCCCGCGAAGACGCCATCTCGGGTCCTTCCAGTAGGTGACTAAACCAGCGAACCTTTGGACTTCAGAGAAGGCCACTGGACACAAAAAGGAGGCACCTCAGAGGGAAAGCAGATCATTCCCCTGAGTTTGCCTTCTTTAGGGCAGCTCACCGTTCCTCGGACTCCGTTCTGTGGTGCGTGTAGGGCAGCGACCGACACGGTGCTGGGGGGACATGTCGCTGTGGAGTTCACGACAGCAAAGGAATCGGGGCCAGAAATCCGTATTTGTGAACGAGTCCTCTCTAAGTCATGCTGTGGTACAAATTGCCCTAAAAACCGCAGTGGCTTTACTACAACAGAGACCGCTTTTCTCCTCAGTACGTGTCTGACATGTGGGCGGGCGCGCAGCGCGTCATGGTCCCTCGGGGAGCCCTGCTGGACACGCGCTTCCGGGACCGCTGGGCGCGAAGACGCGGGCGGGCGGGTCACACACCGAGTGGCCCCGGCCACAGCAAGGAATGGCCTCACGGAAGCTGAAGGAGTCAGAAAGGTGCAGGATGACGCCCAGTGCGGAGGAGGGAAAGGGGGTTATTTAATGACTTAGGGCCACTGGAACCCCCCCCCCCCGCCCCGTCGTGGTCACAGGTGAGAGTTCCCAGGCCCTTTGTGTACAGCAAGAGCCAAAACAAAACAGGAGCGTCGTCGAACCCCCCCCACGGTGTGCAGCGGGGCTGAAGCAGAGGAGACAGGAAGGACGTCGGGGGAGGGAGGCCCTCGTAGCCCCGGCGGAGGCCCCGCCGGCACTGCAGAGGTCGCTGGGGAGAAAAAGGAGGAGAGACGAGTGGATTCAGCGATAGGGGAATCATTGTGTGTAATTGTGGGGGCATCCGATGCAGAAGCAGGTGGGGGGACTCTGGGAAGGCCGGGGTGCCGGGAGGGCCCGTGCGGCCAAGGCTCAGGAGGGAGCCCCGCGCACCAGGACAGCCGCGGGGACGCAGGCAGAGGGTCTTACTGGTTTTGTTTGTTTCTGGTGAGAGCATGATAAAATTTCATGCTTCCCATAAAACAAGAAAGGCCTTAGTTTATAAAGGAGAAGCTGTCGTCTGTGGAAGGATGAGTCTTAGGGGCGTCGTGTGCGGCAGCGCGCGGTCCGTGCTCTGGACACGTGTGGACAGTCCTCAGTCCGCCGGCCAGTGTCTCTCCCTCCGCAGCGCGTCCGTGGCCCATCCGTCGCCCGCCTTCCCTGGAGCGTGGGGAGGAGGTCGTGCTCATTTGTGCCACGCCTGTGAGCTTCCGGGACGAGCAGCGCTGAGCGGCGGGGGAGAAGCGAATGATGACTGTCACTCCGGGACAGGGACACACAGTGCGGCAGGCGGGAGCCGGAGAGGGTTTGCCCAACAGTTCACCTCCTTGGTTCTCGAGCTGTGTGCGGGCCCCGACTGCTGCTGGATTCTTCTGTTCGTAGCAGAGCCCGTCAGGGGCTTGGGGCTTTCTCAGGCCGATGTTCAGGAGCCCCAGAGCCGAAGCAGAGACGTGGACAGAGAAGTGGTTGCACCAGAGTGACAGGTGGTGGGGCAGGGTGGTCGTGGGATCTTCCCGCGGTCACGGCC
The DNA here is from genome assembly GCA_004024625.1 of Mellivora capensis. Lineage (NCBI taxonomy): Eukaryota > Metazoa > Chordata > Mammalia > Carnivora > Mustelidae > Mellivora > Mellivora capensis. The sequence goes on along the minus strand of PISX010013457.1, from coordinate 46,241 downwards.
ACAGCCGCCTGCAGGTACTCACAGGTGGCGCGGCTAGACGTCACGGCCTGACCGGGGGGCCCCTGTCTCCCCCCTGGGAAAACACGAGCCGTCCCTGCGGGTTGGGGGATGTGAGTGTGACTTCCCCTGGAGGCCAGAGGTGTTCACCAGCACCTGTACCCTTCAGATACCCTCCCAGGGCTGAGTAAAGGGATGTGCGCCATTTAAGCAAATGGCTGATGGCTTCGTGAAAACTGTTTTTAAATTTGTCATTCTGCCCATCTCCTTTCCCAAGCCTTAATTTGGGCATTTCTCCTTTTGTCTTCATTTTGTCTGTTTTGTTTTTCTATTGCTGCTCATCAGAAAGTAAACATTAAACAGAAAAGTGAGGCGAAAAATATGATGGCGTGTCTCATCGTCTCCTGTGGCCACAGACGCCCCCACTGGTTGCCAGCGCGCATTTCAAACAGACGGAGGCAGTCTCTGAAGCTGCTGCCTTCACCACCTGTCTCCCTCTGCAGCGCTCTCTGTCCACACGGCCTCGTCTCGTGGCCCCACTGAGTAGCCCGGGGCTGGCGCCACCAGTGTCACTTCCACCTGCTCAGGGGCCGCCCCCAGGTGTCTCTCCTCGAGGGCTGGGACACATACTGATAACCGAGAGCCGCCCGGTCTGAGACGGAAGAGCCTCCGTAGGCAGCTGGACTCCGCTGCGGCCAGGGTCGCAGACCGGCCGGCAATGCCCCTGCGCAAACTCACGCTTCCAGAGTGGGCCTTGGAATCTAAGGTGATCATTTTATAGAATCGGAACGTACAGCTTTAAGCTTATTTACAGGGCTTTATCAGAATACTAAGATGTAGCATGTTTTATCCTGTCACGGGGGTTAGTACCGAATCCTATGATGATGTTCAGTGGAGGAGAGTCCTGAGACGCAGACCGGTTCCTGAGGCTCTTTTTCAGGACGAGAATGTGCGCCTCCAGCGTCCTGACAGGCACGAGGCAGGGACACGGGGTCTTCCCAGTCTGAGATTTCTATCTTAAAACTTCGAACAACCCAAAAGTTCTTATTACTAAGCAGTTACTTTTATAATAATATTTGGTGAAAGTTTAAATTAAAAGGAATACAGCTTGAGTAATGGACTGTTTTAGAAAACCTAGCTTGAGATATATTTAATAAGATGATACTTGATTACATTTAAGAGGGAAAAATTCTTACAGGAGGTTAAGAAAAATCAAATGTGACAGGCTGCCATTTTCATGCCATTCATAATAGTAAGTTGCTCAGAGCAAGAGCATCAAGGGTGAAATGGTAATACAGACGGCTTCAAGCAGTCATTGTAATCCCTTGGGCATACTGATTGGTGTTTCTAATAAAAAGATGCTTTCAGACGTCTCACTGACAGGTGATATGTGCCGTTATGTGAATTAGAGCTACTTCTTGTTCTCTGAATTGTTGTAAAGGCATTTGCAGATAACAGAACAAAATAGAATCAGCTATGCTGTATTTTGCAGGGTGAAATATCGAGGCTGTGTTGGAGAACAGCTTTCTGATTTTAAAAAGGACAAATTATTAATATTTTAAAAGTTGCGTTGACTTTTACTAAGATGTTACCAAAGAATAACTTAGTTCTCTTTCTTCTTGTGGTTGCCTGCAATCATAGCACCCCTTGATTTTTCTAATCGTTGCCTTCTTGAGAAATAAGATATCTTTGGGTTTAAATATGTGTCTAGAAATGTGACCGTGTACCCCGTGCAAGTGCCTGTGCTGTGGGATACAGCAACGTGGTCCATCTCCTTAGGCAACGAGGCTGCGGGAATGCCGCGTTGGGATGCCTGTTAGTAATAGTAACAAACCGCAGTGTTTGAAAGCCTCATCAGGAAAAGCTCAAGGAGAGGAACAAGCGCCCAGTAGATATTTATTTTTTTAAATAATTACTTTGTATCACTAAAGCACTTAGTGCTACATAAAGTTCTGGTGAGGAGGGCTTGTGAATTACTTGTTGCTTACTTGGTAAGATTGTGGCCCCTTAAGTTCTTTATAATCACAGTCTTAACAGACAAGTACAGGGGCCCCTGGATGGCTCAGCTGGTTCAGTGTCTGACTCTCGATTTTGGCTCAGCTTGTGATCTCAGGATCCTGGGATCGAGCCCCGAGTCAGGCTCCACGCTCAGCAGGAAATCTGCTTGGGATTCTCCCTCCCCTCCCCCCGCTCCCTCCCTCGTGCCCTTTCCCTCTAAATCAGTAAATAAATCTTCTAAAAATGAAAAGTATAATTTATTCAAGGAGCAAATAAATATTTTCATAATTGTCTTTGTTTTTTTGAAATCCTTGTTTCCTTACTCTGAGGCTATGAGAACTGTTAGAATTTGTGGATGTGTGATGCCTTGCTGACCATGATGTCTGCATCTGACTTCGTGTGAGCTCACAGAACTGAGTACTTGCCATCACCGGATTATCCCGAAGCCTTTTTTGGTGGAAGCCGTTTTGGACAGATGAGAGACAGGGTCTAGAATATCTAGAAGGACCGAGAGTAAGGAGTAAGACCAGTTTTAAAACTTGGCCAGGAATTGGAGGAAGGGGGAGTGTGGGTGGTGGTGGTCTGAGTGGAGACAGGAGAAGGGGATAGTGAGATTTTTCTGTTTTTCAAGATTCCCAGAGTTGGTGTCTTCTTCCCAGGAGGGTGGTGGTGGGTCTGAGTGGTACAGACCCGTGGTGGGACTGCACACGGGGGCCTCCCGTGGCCATCGTGGATTGGAAACAGGTTGTGTGTATGGTATGGGTTCAGAAGCAGACTTTTCTGGGAGAAAATTGCAAGCCGGGGCAGCTAGAAGGGAAGGTCACTGCGTCTTGGGAAGGTCTGCTGTGCAGGGTGGTCACCCCCGCCTCCCCCGTGTCTCTTCCTCCTTAGAGAGAGAAGCTGGTCCGGGATTGGGGCGGGGCGGGGGGACATCGACTAGCCAGCACTTGGCAGGCAGTGTCCGGTGCTTTCCTAGGGGCTCTGGCTGGGATATGGAGAGCTGGCCCCATGCTGGCCACCGTGGCAGTGTCAGGCCTCTGGCATATCGCCCACCACGTGTGCTGAACGATTAGATGGTTTTCTTAAGGAGCTGATCGTTTTGTTCCCCTCCACAGTTATTTCTTCTAAGCGACAATTTTTTAAAAATATTCCTCAGAAGGAAATCTCAAAACATCTGGTTTCAACTTGTTTTCTCATACATCTGAAAACATATTCTGAACGCTGCCGTTTTGTGAGTTCGATTTGTCGACATTAGAGCAGCAACTGTACCAAAGTTTCTTTTTTAAAACTGCGTTAACTAAAACGTGTGTATGATAAATTTAACATGAAGTTAAATGGCTTTCTTTTCTCCTATGTAATTAACAGTGTCAGCTAATAATTACCTTTTGTAAAACTTTAAAATACATCGTGCGTGTGTGCGCGCGCGCGCGTGTGGAGCTTTCCCACTGTGAGAACTGTTGACTGCCTGGGATTTCTTGCTGAGGGGCCGTCGCCCACAGTAAGCAGCTCCGGAAGGCTTGTTCTGGGGCTGTGTAAGACCGTCAAAACCGCAACTTTCTTGAGGCCTTGAGTCAGAATGACATTTTTGAGCACAGCGCACACACAGTTCTGGGCTACGTGACACATCAGACGTCCCTTCTTCTTAACTTGAAGGCAGCATGCCAGCGGATTTCTAAATCGTCTCTTCAGGAGGCAGTAGGAAAAGTTTCAGGTGAGCCCCAGATCTCCTCTGGAAAGGTTAGTCCCGTCCTCCAGAGAACAGAGCCTTCCAGCGGCGGAGCTTCAGTGAGTATTAGTTGAAATACTTAACCGTTTGGTGTTTTTAAATGCTGGGAGGGCTGAGGTCCTGGGAGGAGTGCTGCCCCAGGCGGGTGGGGGTGAGGCCGCGGGGCGGGGCGGGGCGACCAGGACGCACGGGGCCTGCGGGGTGCTGGGTGCTTCACGTGTTGTCAGCGCTCCCACCCTAGTGACTGCCGCCGGGCTCCTTCGTGCAGCGGGCCGGCTGGGGTGCTGTCTGGTCGGACGGTTTGAGTTCGAGGGCCCTTCAGAAGACCCGTGTCCTGTCTTCTCGTTCCTGGTGAAGGAGGGCGCGCTGACCGGCCCACAGTGACAGCAAGGTGCCGAGGGTGCCACGGAGAGGCTTCCTGTCGCCCTGCGCACCTGCGGTAACTGGCTTTTTTGCCCCATTAACACTTCTGAGTTTCTAAGCAACCAAGCCACTGTAATAGAACTATTACACCACTTTCTGATTATGAGTCTTGGTTTTTGAAGCACATGTAGTTCATAAAATTTTTACTTTCAAAAGCAGGTAGAGAAGAGGAATTGTTTGGAGTGCAGAATTTGTAAAAATTTTCACCCTGATAATTTAGAGATTTTTAAATGATCCCTTTTTTAAAAATAAATAAAAAATAAAGGGGCGCCTGGGTGGCTCCGTCGGTTAAGTGTCTGCTTTCGGCTCAGGTCATGATCCCAGGGTGCTGGGATCGAGCCCCACGTCAGTGTCCCTGCTCGGCGAAGAGTCTGCTTCTCCCTCTGCCCCTCCCACTCTCTCTCTCAAATAAAAAAAATAAAGTGATCTATTTTATACAGATACACAGCAGAGTGGGTAGAATTTTGAAAATAGTTATTGTCTAAGCTGCCAGTGGCTGTTTCCGTTGTGGGTCCTCTAGCAGGAGACGGGTCCTAAAAATTCCGGGGAGTTGGAGACGGCTGTGTGAGTGTGCACGCTGTGGCAGCGGCTGGCGGCTGGAGCGCTGGGCTCTCGTCGTCGTCGTCGTCTTCCCCTGCCCCCGTGCCCTCTGGCCTCCCCGGCCCTGCTCCCGCGCAGCTGGCCAGCCCTCTCCCCCCACCTCCTGTTGGGAGGCGCCCCTGTCCAGGCGCTGCTGCCACCCCTCACCCGCACAGCTCGGATAGCTGCTGTCGCATTTGCACTCAGCATCACAGCCAGACGCGCTTACAGAGTGCGGCTCCACTGAGCTTCGTTTCCTGCCCGAAGCCGTCCCAGGGGCCCCTGTTTCTTGCAGGGCAAACACTGGCACCTCTGCTGTAGCCAGAAGGCCCTGACCTCTCGCAGGCCTTTCTTGAGGACTCCGCGCCCCCCGCCCCCCACCCCCCACCTGCTCGCTGCCGAGCCCAGAGGCTCCTCTTTGCTTCTGTGTTCACCAGGCTTCAGTGGGCCCCGCTCGCTTAGTCTTCCCGGGCAGCCTCAGAGCTCCCGGCATGAACCCTGAGCTCCGAGGAGAGATGGAACGAGATCCCGAGTGACTCGCCTGCCCGCCGCCTCAGGGAACCTTCTTGGCCACAGCGATTGGTCGCACCTGTGTTTCAGGTGCCTGCCTGGAGCACATGCTTAGCAAACTGGTTGAACGAAGGCGTGAACGTGGGTAACTGTGTATGTGTCTGCCTCTTCCACACATTTTCAACTCCCCAGAGGCAGAAGCTGTGCCTTGTTCTCTTCCTGCAGTCCGGGCTCCTCAGACATAATCAGTGTGGGGCAGTTTACTTAGCAGCGAAGAAGGGTATCAGGACGATTGGCCTGAAAGTTATGTGGTGTTTCTGTGGGGCCCGGGGCCCCCTGTGTTAAACACTGGAGACTGGAGGTGCTGTCTTGGGTGGTAGAGGGTCTGGCATTGCGTGGGGGCGGGGTGGCCTACAGGGTCAGCCCTTGCTGCGCGGTCTTCATGCGACTCTGCTGTTGTGTTTGCTTCTGGTGGTGCGTCCGTGACTGATGCTCACACTGTCCCTGTGGCCTGCGGGAGCACGTTCAGCCCCACTGGGTCCCATCGTTTAGAGAGATTGGGACAATTGGGCAGCCACATGCACAAGAATGAAACTGGGCCGTTCTTACACCACACACAAAAATAGACTCAAAATGGATGAAAGACCTAAATGTGAGACAGGAATCCATCACAGTCTTAGAGGAGAACACAGGCAGCGACCTCTCTGACCTCGGCTGCAGCAACTTCTTGGTAGACATGTCTCCAAAGGCAGAAGTGAACTATTGGGAGTTCATTAAGATAAAAAGCTTCTGCACAGCAAAGTCAGCAAAACAAAACAAAAAAAATACAGCAGCCTCTGGAATGGGAGAAGATGTTTGCAGATATCTTATCAGATAACGGGTCTATATCCAATATCTGTAAGGAACTTGTCAAACACAACACCCCAAAACAAAAGAATCCAGTCAAGAAATGGGCAGGAGGTATGAACAGACATTTCTGCAAAACAGACATCCAGATGGCCAACAGACACATGAAAAAATGTTGTACATCACTCGGCATCAGGGAAATACAAATCAAAACCACAAGGAGATCCCACCTCACACCAGTCAGAATGGCTAAAATTAACAAGTCAGGAAACGATAGATGTTGGCGAGGATGTGGAGAAAGGGCAACCCTCCTACACTGTCCACAATAGCCAAACTATGGAAGGAACCCAGATGTCCATCGACACATGAACGGGTAAAGAAGACGTGGCGTGTTTATGTTCAATGGAATACTACACAGCCATCAAAAATGAAATCTTGCCATTTGCAATGATGTAGATAGAACCAAGAGGGAATTGTGCTAAGCAAAATAAGCCAACTAGAGAAAGATAGTTATCATAGGATTTCATTCTTATGTGGAATTTAGAAATAAAACAGACTCCTAAGGGGAAGGGAAGAAAAAATGAAACAAGACAAAAATCACACAAATGATAAGCGACTCTTAACGATAGAGAACAAACAGGATGGCTGGGGTAACTGGGGCGTTAAGAAGGGCACGTGATGGAATGAGCACTGGTGTTGTAGGCAACTGACGAGTCACCTCTACTCCTGAAGCTAATAATACAGATATTGTAACTGAATCAAACTTAAATTTAAAAGTGAAAATAAAAAATAAATAAAAATACTGTTTTTTTCTTTCTGCTACAAAAAGATGTTCCAGATTCATCTTGTGCTTTCTTTGCCCCTGCCCTGGGATCACCCCTGGGATCAGAGAATGGTATTTGGAAGTCAGAGGGGACCTGCGTGTGCTCACTGCTATTGAGGTGTGCTGTATCCAGGCCCAGATACTGGACAGAGTAAGGAGACAGATGGAAGCATAACAGAAGACAGATGGATGGACGCATGTGTGCTCAGACGCTCAGCATTAAGCCTAATTTTATTTATGTGGATTGAACACTGCGAGTTCCGACACACTTGCTGGTCTCGTTTTCTTCCTCTGCGGTGAGAAACATGGTTACTGTTGCCCTTGATGCCTTTACTTCTCTGATCGGTCCCGCACTTGCCAGCTGCACCTCTTTGCTCCTGTCGGGCTCCGGCATCTGGGCCCGGCTGTGCTTGCCTGTGTCCTTCCTCGGGGGGTTCGCTGCCGGCCCCGCCCCGGGCACCGGCACGTGCAGTGTCGAGAAGGGACAGGGAGGCGTTCAGGTACTCCTCCTCCAGTTGTTCTGTTTGTGTTCCCCTTCGGTGAGGGCTCCGACCGCTGTCGATCGCTTCCTAGACCTCAGCGGGAGCTTACGGCGAGTCACGAGGGACGCGCGACGCGTTCAGTAAATGCCGATTGAAAAGTGAGTCGGTTGTTGAGGGAGCCGGTGACAGACGTCTTAAATACTTAAAGCCTCACCCTGAAAGAGCCCTTAGGTGAGTGTGGAATAGTGTTTGTCTTTAACTGCTGTACGAGGAAGTGAGATCTGAAACTGCGCAGTCTCTTTGAGTGTTAAATACGATGTTGCTCTGGTGAGCAGGGTGTTTTATCGGTCACACATCTGTGGTCACAGGCCGCTCTGCCAGAGTGTGACCCGTGTTCCTGCTGGGGAGCCTCCTCTCTGGAAAGCTCTGGGCAGACACAGAGCCGAGGCTCGATTCTCCGTGTGGACTCGGGCTCCCCGCACGGCTCTCTGTGGGACGCAGGGCAGAGAGACTGGTGGAACCAGCGTCCTCCGCGCTCTCCGTCTGCTCCTTCCTCCACAAGCAGAGCGGACTTAGTGGGAAGGGCCTTTCGCATCTACTACTGCTTGGGATTCGGAATAAACACTGTCCTGAAAGGGATTTTAACCCAAAGAGGGAGGTCGTCGTGGGTACATTCATCTTCTGTCTCTCTCCCTGCATTTTACAGAGAGCACAGCTCAGTAAGTAGTGACTTGTTCTAGCTGTGAGTTGCTGTGCTGACATTAAGGATTTTTTTAAAAATATTCCAAATTAAGTGACTTCAGAGGTCACGAACAGAGTCGGGGAGCGAGGCCTGGAACTCGGATGTCTTCCAGCCGCAGAGCAGGAGTCCTCGCGGGAAGGTTGCCGGCCCACGCCGCGCTCCAGAAAGCCGTGTGGCTGGCCGAGCGGCGAGCTGGACCCCCTCCCGCTTCCGCAGACAGACATACGCACGGGAAGACAGGAGACAGATGTGACCTGACCGCACCAAGGGCGGAACCTGCGGAAATGAGCGGCTTGTGTGGGATACAATTTAGAGAAGGATTTATTTTGTCTTGGTTGAATATTTAGTCATTCAAGCAACAGTCTTCTTAAATTAAAGTCAATAATTTGTTTTTTTATTACAATTACAAAAATTGTTTCATAGCCTTAAGACACAGACATGGTCTTAAGAAAACAGGATTTTCATAATGGACCAATTTAATATGTTTTTAATTCCAAACAATATAAAGAAAAACGACTACTTCCAAGTTTTAATTTCAGGCTAAGATGATGCATTTGTTCCGTACTTCAGATGAACGTGGATGGCACTGCAGCAGCTCGGTCGAAGGGAAATGGGCTCCCTTTGCCTTCTTAGCAGTCAGGTCAGGTGACTGTGGACTGTACACTGGATTCTGGAAGAAAATCAGATGGAGAAGTTTCCTCACATTCTTTAATTAGTCCTCATTCTTCGAGATCTGTCATTGAGCCTTGGCTTTCTGCCTCAAGAATCATTAACTCTTGGAGCGCTTGGGTGGCTCAGTGGGTTAAAGCCTCTGCCTTCGGCTCAGGTCATGATTCCAGGGTCCTGGGATCGAGCCCCGCATCGGGCTCTCTGCTCAGTGAGGAGCCTGCTTCCTCCTCTCTCTCTGTCTGCCTCTCTGCCTCCTTGTGATCTCCCTCTGTCAAATAAAATTAAAAAAAGAAAAAAGAATCATTAACTTTTAAAGACATTTGTGGTTGCTAGTTAACCCACACCAGTAAATAAATAAATGGGTTCTTGGACATTTTAAAGTATCCATGTGATTGCACAATTCCATTTACTACACATTTTAAGTCACTTTTAAGGATGTGTAACATGCTGGGTCGCAGCTTGTGCGTTCTGATTCGTTTTAGTGCTGAAATAGCATACTGCAGAGAAGAGGGCGCGCGGGGCCTGGCTCTGGTTTCGAAGTGAGATCCACTGCGCTTAGGAGAGACCGTTCGTGCATGAACTTTAAGGGCAAACGAGCCATTTAATCATTTCCCCTCGACATTGGTGTAAGTTGTTCAACAAGTATAAAAATGTTTGGTCCTTTATTTTGTTCATGCTGCAGTGTTGCTTTTCAGAGTAAAGGGGTAGGTCCGTCCTTCTGTCACCCTAGGGTGGTGGGAACCTCTTCCACGTGCCCAGCCCACGTCTGTTTGTCGTCCGATCTGAACTCTGTTAGCTTGCTTGTTGGACGCAGGTCGAGCTATTTGCTGCTGTTCTTAATTAATATGAAGTTGTTTCTGTTTATAAGCTTTTTCCCCTTCTTATGGGGTTGGGGCAGAGAGGGAAGGAGAATCCACGTGGGCTGCATGCTCAGCGCAGAGCCCAGCGAGGAGCTTCATCTCTCGACCCTACGATCAGGACCTGAGCGGAAAGCAGGAGTCAGACACTTAACCAGCTGAGCCACCCAGGCGCCCCCGTTTAGTCTTTCGGTAGCAATTCACCATATATGTTTCATATTAAGAAACAGCATAAATTCTGTGTTTTCTTTAGTGCTTCACTGCTCTCCTCAGAGTTGCCTGGGAGGCTGGTAACTTGCTCCTTCGTCCGCCCATGATCACTGGCTTTGTGCAGGTGCTTTCTCAGGCACAGGCAAACCATGGGGACACAAACATCTGTCCCTGGAGGAGCTTGTCATCTGCTCAGTGGGATTCGCATTAACAGACCGTTTTCAAGTGGACTTGTCCTCGAGAGCCTGGGAGCACTGGGAACTGACCTTAACACACCTGGGGCGGGGAGGGAGGCGTGTGGCCTGGAGGGGGTCGGACTCGAGGATGGGGCGAACAGAGACCCCGGGTGTGTAGGTCCCGGACCAGAGGTGATTCGTCCTTCCTGTCGTGTGTGGTTATGGAAGGGGGCGGCAAGAGCAGACCCTGAAGAAACAGCCAAGGCCTCCGTCACACGGGGCCTCCCGTGCCACCATGGAGTGCTTGACCCACGTCCCAGGGCCAGAGGAGAGTGGGCTAAGTGCAGGGAGGTGTACGTGGTAGGTCGCGCTGACCGCGGTGGAGGACTGGTTCAAAACGCAAGACGGACCGCACACGAGGTCTGGTGAGACCGTTTCAGACAGCTCAGTGTCGTCTCCACAGCACGAAATCGCGGGAATGTTCCCACGAATTCTGTTTACAGTCCATGGGCTGACACCTCATAAATGCTCAGAGTGCCGTCAGAGGCGCGAGGGAACGAGGGATTTTTTAAATACTAATGGAAAGAAAAAATATGAGCTTCGTGCTGAGCTTTTGAATTGTTAAATAGATTAAAACAAATTTGATGGTCTTAAACCTGAGACTCGATTTGAAAGAGCTGTGAGCTCTTGAGATTCAAGAAGCCACGTCCTGCAGAAGCCAAGGTGGAGTTTGTGGGTGAGCGGCAGCAAAGACGGCCGGCGCAGCAGACCGTCCCCTTGGAGACCTCCTCCCGCAGCCTGCCCTGGAAGCTACAGGAGAGGAGTGGGAGGAGCAACAAGGGGAGACGTGGGTGTGAAGGTCCTGCGTCCTGGAGCAGACCCCGGTAGCACAGCTGTGGGAGCAGGAGCTGCCACAGCCCCACGCAGGTACTGCCCAGGCGAGCCCTCCCCACAGGTGCTGCAGGCTTCCGAGTTGGGCCAGCCGGTCTCAGAAGTTCCCGTGCCGCCAGGAGGGGGCCGATGGGGGAGGAGAGCAGGCAAATGACTTCTGTGGTGCCGACCACCGACCCTGGGACTTCAGCACTCGGAGCCCCTGCCGTGCACATAGCGGACGGGGCATGGGCTTCCCCATCCTCAGGTGCCACGGGACCCCCTTTCCCCCACCCTGGATCTTAGGTAGGGGTGGGGAGACAGAGTGCCGGAGGCCAGAATGCAGTTTGATTTAAATCTGAAACACTAATTATGATTTTAGGATGTGACCAGATGGTATTCTATTAGATTGAATATTCAGGGTTTATCTTGGGAAAATAAAATTAAGTTTTGCACACAGATGACACCCCCTGCTCTAAACCTTCCCACGTGTTGGCAATTTGAGGGTTTTTGATACTTGCAGGAGAGAATTCTAGGTGTGGCCAGGTAGGATGCAGTCCCTCCTGGTTAGAGAGTAGACTGTTAGCTGGGATTGTGGGCGTAGAGACTGTTCTCATGGAAACTGAGTAGGCTTGGGCCAAGGATGACACCTGTGTTCCTCCAAGAATTAGTATGGTCAGAGGAATAGAACCCACAAAAAAAGGGGCAAAGGTATGAGTTGAATCAGAGAGAAGAGTTTGAAGCCAGAGGGAGTGATCACCAGTGTCAAGTGTGACAGGCTAGAGCATACACATGGCTCTGACTTTGCAGGGCTCCAGTGACCTCCAGGATGAGCGGGAAGGGAGGGGATGAGGTGATAAGCGTTGTCAGGCTGGGCATTTTTCCAGGACATAATGTGGCTATGGTTCTGGGCCATGCTCATAGCAAGGAAGAGATGGGAGATTTCAGAGAGACAAAGTCAGTGGAAGAGAATCCCAAAGGACACAGGAGGGTCTTCAGCAGAGAGGAGGGTGTCCTTGAATTGGATGAGGGACATCCCATTTCATGGGACAGGAGGAGGAGAGCAGGAGCCCTGGTCAGTACAGATTGGTTCAGAGATGGTTGGTCATGAAACACCACTTGGCTCCACGTCCTGGATGAAGTAGGAAACATGCTTGTCTGTCAGAGTAAAGTCAGGGGAGAGCCCTCTGGCCTTCAGAAAAACCTTGGAAATTGGAGTAGAGAAGGCGGGGAGAGCAAGCCATTACAAAGCAAGTAGAGACTGACCCATATTGCTTAGTCCCTAGTAGAGGCTGGAGATGCCACTTCTAGAAGGATGATCTTAAATTGCTGTGTGACTTTCTCCAGCAAAGATGCTTCCAGAAGCAGAGAGAGGGATGTTGGGTTCTGCTGTCAGGGTCATATGAGCTGGGAGTCCAAGTAAGCTAATGTGCCATAACAAACGGGCCCGGACATCACAGTGGCTTGGAGAACAGCTCTAAGTATCCTTCCTGCCCATGGAGCAGTCTCCTCAGGGTGACTGGGGACTTGGGTTTCTCCTGGCTTGTGCGATCTCGGCCCCATCACTGCATCTAGCCAGAAGCGGGGAGCGCAGTGGGCCCCATCCAGTGTCAGCCTTGGAAGTCAGCGCTCGGTCCTACAGCAGAAGGGAGGTGAGCCTACAGTCAGTCAGCGACTGTCACCCAGAACGAGAGAGACAGGCTGAGCTGTCCTGAGCTGGAGCCACGCACTGGACAGATTGAGTCATGCTGACGGATTCTGGAGGGCGAACGGGGGCTGTCTGAGGCTGGGACCTGGGTGCCACTGTTCTGGGGGCTCCCTTGCGGGGCCTTTGACCTGCAGAGCCCCACCCACTCTGCAGGGCAGGAGTGTGCCCTCCGTAGCAGAGTCTGACTGTAGACCGTGAAAAGCCTGTCTGGCCTTGTGACCACTGGGGAGGGCATTTCTCCCGCCCAGCCCCCCATCTGTGAAGGTGACAGGTCCAGTGAACACCCGGCCGTTAGTAAGGAGATAGCAGGACGCTCCCCTGACCCTGCAGCTCAGCCACGCACCGGCGGGTCTCCAGCAGCTCAGTAGCAGGTTCCCGATGGAGGAGCTGCGGGCAGACACCCCCAAGCCGCTCTCGAACAGCCCGAGCCGGTGGGGGATGTGGAGCCAGGATACCAGGGGGCCTCGGGCACCTCGAGCTCCTGCACAGGAGGCCCCCCATCCGTTCATGTTGCCTGGTACGTCAGGCCCGGCTTTGAACAGACATGAGACGTGCTGACCGCTGGGGAGACAGCGTCAAGAAGCAGCTGACTCGAGACCCGGACTGGCGGAGGGTGCAGGTCCCCGAGGGAGTGGACGGGGCGCGACGGCCGCGTGGTCAGCATGTTCCCGGCTCTGGTCGGAAAAGTTGATGTGGCAGAGCAGATGCGACTGCTGGGGTGGGGGACACGCTCTAGACGGGATCAGAAGGATCGCTGCAGATGAAGGAGGGGCGCAGTGAGCTGCTCGCTGGGCTGTGCCCCACTGGCGGGAGCCACGGCAAGAGAAACTTAGCAGATGAGAAGGGAAAGAATAAAGAATGACGGAGGGAACCGAAGCCTTGAACAGAGCCTCTGGGAAGCGAGGGGCAGCCCCAGAAGGTGTGAGGTGCCCGTTACGGAGACAGCAGCCAGAGAAGGCAGAGCAGATGCATGGCTGGAGCCGGCCTCGACGACAGACACAAAACCACAGATCCCAAAGCTTAAACAAGAAGCCAGGCCGATGCCACAAAGTGTACAGGCATGTGTGCCCCTTTGAGACTGCAAGCTGGAGGAGGAGGGAGTCCTGACGGAGCCCAGAGAGAGTAAGAGCGCCGGCCTGGAGAAGGGGCAGACCGTGGCCCGCCAGGGCAGGCCGCAGCAGCTCACTCCCGGCCGAGGCGGGTGGCAGACGGCAAGCTCCCGGAATGTTCTGACCAGCCTGAGGGGAGAAGCAACCCCTCTGGTGGGTCGGCTGGACTCTTCCAGAGCCCGGCAGGGAGGATATAACTCTGTGTTTAACCCGGTCACACGGTATCGACATTTAGAGTGTGCAAGCCCTTTGGCCTCTGCCGTCGTCCCGGTCCCCGTCCCAGGAGACCAGCTGCGCCAGCGGGAAGGGCTGTGTGCACCATGCGCCGCCAGACCTCTGCAGCAGCACCCCTGCAGCCGGCGTGCGGGCTTTGTCGTCGTGGCCCTGCTGGGTTGGAGTCGCGGGTGGGGGCCTCCCTCGGCTGGGCCAGGTGGACTCCCGTGGGCGTGTGGGCGCCGTGGACGGCTGTGCGTGTTGCTTCACGAGAGGCGAGCTCCGCTTCTGCAGTTCTCAGAAACGCTCTTTCCTTCGTCCCCTTTAAGGCACTCGATCCAGTTCACACCTATTGCCTTGTCCTCTGGAGGAGTCTCCCGCCGTGTGTCTGGTAGCAGCCCTTCGTCTCACGCTGGGGCAGTGTCAGCTTCGGCACGAGGGTTCTCCTCGGGGCCGGCGCTTTGGTCGACACCAGGAATGATACTTAATGTCTGTTTTACTGTCGTGATCTTCTGTTTTCATTTCTGTTGGCGCCGCGCACAGGAGTCTGCCAGCTGGTCGTCACGAAGTGCACGCGCACTCCTAGTGCACTGCTTGGGCAGGAAGTGGGACTTGACCCGCACTCCAGAAGCTTCCGTCCCCTGCGCTTTCCTCCCCCCAAATGGCCACTGTCCTCCCCTAGCTAACCGACATACTTTTGTTGGCTTTTGAAGTCGACACAAAATGGCAGCTGCATGAGAGACGTTCTTCTAGGTCCGGCTTCTGTGGCACCGACCTGCTCACGGGTGAAGCCGGTCCCAGCGCTCTGCTCACAGCCACGTCTGTGCACGAGTCCACGACGTGAGTAAACCATAATCGTGCGTTGGGGGCACCTTTGGTTTCCCGGCAGGTGCTGGCTTACAACGCTGGTGTGCGTGTGTCCGGGTGCGCACAGATACATCTCTCTCGGGCGGCTGCTGAGGAGCTGGGGAGCGCGGTTGCTGGGCCCAAGGCGCGGCTACATCCGTTTCACGTGATTCTGGTCTTCCACAGCGAGCACACCCGTTTTCGTTCCTCCCAGTGGTGGGAGTTCAAGTTCCTCTGGGACCTTGTGCACACCTGCATGGTCCATTTTTTCCCCGTTTCAACATGCTAGTGGGTGTGTGATGGTGTCCCACTGTGTTTCTGTTTCCATTTCCCTGACTGGTGAGGCTGAGCTTCCTTTGTGGGTTTATCGTCTGCCCCGGCATCGCAGTTTGAGAACTATGTGTGGGCGTCCTTAACTGTCTTTCCCGGGGGCGGGTCGTCGTCCTCTCTCTGTCTCGTAGGAGTTCCCTGTACACATGGCTGCTGTGAGCGTGCGGCCTGTCAGGGCACGACGTCCCCCGCTCTCTCTGCCTCCTCGTGCTCTTTGTGGTGTCATGATAAATAGCAATTCTTAATTCTAACGTAATCCAATTATTTTTTTCTTTTTGTGGTTTAAGAAATCTTTCTGTGCCGTAGGTCATGAAGATACTCTCTTCTAGAAGTTTCTATGTTGCCTTCCTCATATTTCTTTAAGTCTGGAACTAGGTTTTCTGTTTCCTGTGAAGATGGGACAATTTCCAGTTTTTCCCCATAGACATCCGTGGGCCCCTAAGCATGTTGAAGGTCCATCCTGCCTTCGTGGCCGCGCGGCTTGGGTCCCACGTGCGCGTGCAGTGGATGTGTGCTCGGTTCCTGTTTCCGGGTAGTCCTCTCCCGTTACTGGGGGGAGTTGGACTGGGGTTGCATTCACTGTCCACAGAGCGTGGGTGAATATTGTGTGTCCCTTTTTGTTTCTTCAGGTATGAATTAATTTTCTCAAGAATGTTTTATGAGTTTTCTCTGTAGGGTTCCATACACCTTTTGTTCGATTTTTTGTTTGTTTGTTTTAGGTAGTTAGATTTTGTTGATGCTGTTTCAGTTGTTATCTTCTTAAAATGTCCCTTTCTCCTTACTGCCGCGTAAGGGCACAGCTGCATCGAGGAGGGCCGTGTTGCAAGGAGCACTAGCTGTTTCACGTGATGATGAGCCATTGAACACTATGTCCAAAACGGATGGCGTGCTGCACAGCGGCTAACTGAGCATCGTAGGACCACGCATGTGTACTTGCAGTGAAGGCTTTTATTCCCAAATTGGTTTCCTATTAAAAATATTAAATCCAGGGACTCCTGGGTGGCTCAGTTGGTTAAGCGGCTGCCTTCGGCTCAGGTCATGATCCCAGCGTCCTGGAATCGAGTCCCACATCGGGCTTCTTGCTCGGCAGGGAGCCTGCTTCTCCCTCTGCCTCTGTCTGCCTGTGCTCGCTCGCTCGCTCTCCCTCTCTCTCTGACAAATAAATTTAAAAAAAAATTAAATCCATACATTTCATTTTAATTACAGGTCCCAGTCCCATGTTGAGCATTGTTGTCTCAAAAATTTACTGTCTTGGGGCGCCTGGGGGACTCAGTCAGTTAAGCGATTTTGGCTCAGGTCATGATCTCAGGGTTGTGGGATGGAGCCCTGGGTCAGGCCCCACACGGGCGTGTCTAACATCCTCTCTCTTCTTCTGCCCCACCCCTCAAAAACATTTCGTTTTGGCAGTTTTCTGTCCGTTTGGGCTGCTGCTGTGCGAGACCAGAGTGCAGGATGACCCGAACAGGTCGGTGCCACCATTTTTACTCGGACTCCATACACTCCCATGTGTGGACGACGTGGGGGGGTGGCCACCCTGAAGATGCTGGGCCAAGTCCAGATCTTCCTGCAGCCCCGTTGACTCACAGTATTGGCCAGGCCAGTACTAGTTCCTTAGTAGCGTGGGCACAGCGGCTCCCAACCGTCCTGGCCAGGCCTGAACCACTCTTCTGCCCCTGCCCCCTCATGAGCTTCCTTCCTGTCCCTCTGCTGTTGAGATGGTGATGTGTGTGACCAGAGGCTGAGGGGCCGGCAGCCCACAGGACCTCCTGTTGGAGAAACGCTGTCCTGATGATTGGATTTCAAGAGGGGGAAAGATCTGCAGCACCCACGTTGGCTTTTCCGTAACAGTATCTTTGCTTGGATCTGAAACAAATCCATCAGAGGAGAAGTAAATGCATTGTCATGACTTTAGCAGGAACAGGAATGATGGCGGTTGACTTCAGTGAGCAAGTCCCACGTACCAGCTGTGGGCCAGGGTACAGAGGTTCCAGGAAGGTGTCCCGGGCAGGCAGCCCGACTCGTACGTGCAAAGGGCCCTGAGGGGACGGGGTGCCTTTCTGCCAGAGACCCCAGTGGGCCCAGATGTACCTCTCCTCGGAAGACCTTCTGAAGGCCGCGCTGGGAGGCGCGCGGGGCCAGCCGCCTGGTTGTGTGGAGCTGGACTGCTTGAGAGCCAGCACTCTGCCCGCGTGCCTGCTGGTATTCCGTGTGTCACCGCTGCCCACAGTTACCGGTTGCGCATCTGGAGAGGAAACAAAGACGGTGAATTTGCACACAGGCCGCATGACATCACGGCCCTTCTCGCAGACTCTGTGCACGCATCCCTGTGCACACGGACCACTCTCGGGGAGCGGGGCCCAGGATGAAGCGCGAGCCCCTGAGCTCTGGGAAGGCACATGCGCCAAGCCTGCCTGGCGACAATAGGCCTGGGGCCTATTGTTGCGGTGACAGGCGGATGGGAAGATGGGTGTGCTGCCGGGTATTATAGGTACTTAAAATAGTCTGGGAAGAATTAATTCGTTTAAATTCTAGTCATTATGGTGCCATTTCCTACCGTCTTGTCATACTTATTTTGAAAGGAAATTGAAGAAGAATTAGCTTACCTGCGGTGGATCATTGTTTAAGAGGAATCTGATGACCGCACTTCAGCATCTCACGGCAGCTTCTTCTGGGGTCTGAATGCTCTCGTGTAAGTTACATGATTATCCTTTAGGAGGAATCTGTGTCTCACCTTGCTGTTTTCTTGAGAGCATCCTTTCATAAGGACAGTTAATCAGCAATTAAGTGTCACAGCTCTGAGAGATGCTGAAGGACACGGAGGTGTGGAGTGCATCTCTGAGAGTCCTTCGGGCCTGCATTTCCACGTGCCCCCACCCTGGCTCTTGGGGGGCACCTTCCTGCCCGACCCTCGGGGCTCCACACACCCCGCCCGTCCCTGCTTGGAGCTCGGTAGAACCCACTAGGGCGTGGGAGGGAAAACTTGAGGTAGAACAGTCAGGTAGAACAGGGTGGGTGGGGGTATAATTTGTCCTTTGATTACTTTGCTGCTGGTTAAAAGACTTGCTTTGTTGAGTCTTTACTTCCTTGGTAGTCATTTTGGTTAATCATTTTCTTTAGTCTGTACTTTCCCCAAAGTAGGTGGTGCCACGTCAGCAAGTTTTACCACTTTAAATAAAAACAGTAAAGAAAAGTATTGATAGTCAAGATTTGACCGTGCTTTATTTTATGGACCTGCTGGAAGTGTGTGTCATTAGTGGGAAGCGTAACCAGGGGGGATGAAGATGAGGTCATGAGTGGGCCCAGGAAGCGTCCACAGTTGGGCTACGTCCGGCCCAGGAAGCCAGACCGGAGGAGGAGACCGAAGCTCCTGGGAGGTCAGCCAGGTGTGCTGACCTGTGACGAAGATCCGCAGCAGGAATCACGCAGCAGCACCTGGTGAAACCAGGCTGGGTGGGAAATGGCAAGGTCATGGAAGTCAGAAATTAATCAGACCGGAAATGAAACTATTTTATGGTAATGATTAGGGTGGAATTACTCTCATTAAAGTAAACCAGTTACGTATGCATTTATGTTTTGTTTGCCTGGGGCATTTTTGCCTGCATCTTTTTTTCACGTAGAACATAGCGAGACGAACTCCAGTGTTAAACCAGCTCATGGTGGGTCTGTCCCCCAGTCGAGATGGCGCAGCCGCTCAGAAATCTTACTGCCACTTGTGTCCTCACGTCCGGCCTGGCTGCTCCGTCATAAGACTTTATTTTTGAGCACCGCGGCCTGATAGACCACCTCCGGGATTCTGAGACTCTTCTCAGATCGCTGAGGAGCCGCGACCCCATACCCTCTTCGGCTGCGTCGCGTGTGTTCTCTGTGGGCCGCTGAGGTCCGGGGAGCTCTCCATGCAGACCCCCTTGGCCGTGGCCGTTCCCGGCTTCTGCCATAAACAACCCTCATCGAGAGGGAGAACCTGGTGAGTATATTCTGCCATAAGACAACTCACTAATTACTAGAATTTTAGCTCTCTTAGTTTAGGGCAACCTTTTCATCATTACGTGGCATGCTTGTTTTTAGCAGCTAATATGTGTAATTACATTTAAAATAAGCGGCTCCGAGTGCTTTAACAGCATTTTGATATTAGTGTTGTGACCTAGCAGTTGTCTTCTGGTGGCTGAATAATTAATTTGTGTCTACGAGCTTTTACGTTTGATAGTTGCCTAACACGGGGTTTCCTTGCGGGAGGCTTGCTGGCTTCAGTGACCCTGGCTGCCATCGGTGCAGATTCAGAGGGCTTCTGTCGTCTGCTCAGAGTGCTTCCACCTGCACGCCGCCGTGCCCCAGAGCTGAGAGCGCCAGCGGGACGCATGTGGCCTTTGCAGTGGGGTCCTGCCCGCACACGCGCACCCCTGGGAGCACAGCCTCGGGCTGTGGCGGTTCTCAGTACAAGCACGTGGAGGTTCGTCTGTGTTTTCATGCACAAGGTATGCATGATGGTGACCGTTTGAGGAAGGTAATCAGTCGACTAAATCCCGGCATTGTGTCTGTTCTATGATTTGTTTGAAGGCTTCTAGCGCTTAGTCGCCTGTTCAGGCTGGTAAGATGGTTTCCACGACATTTCACGGAAGACTTCCCTAACTCCTCTTCTGTGAGCGGGTAAACTTTAGTCAGGGCACTCGCCTCTAGCACCATATTATATTAATGTATTTTACTTGTAATTTAGAGAACAAGAAGAATGCCCTGATTTGAAGGCTAAACTGTCCCCCATGGCACTGGCACAGCTGATAATCGCGAACCAGAAAGATGTGTACATCAGATAGTTTACAAAATGAAGCCAGCTGTGTTTCCCTACATACTGTGGCTTCCTGACATGCATCATTAAACCTTATTAGCTACTTCCTTTTACAAAGATTCTTGTAGTCTTGAACATTGCATATTAACATTTTCTGCCCCTCCAACTGGAAATTATTTGCTTTATTGTAGAGTGTCAACTTGCTCTGGTTTCTGACGCGCTCTAATTGGTACTTTAGAGTGTAATCATCGTGAGATAGCGCGCCATGCATTTCTTTATTTGGAAATTAATACAGACCTTTTCACTTTATCTGTCAATCTGGGCAACTTTTCACACAATTCCCAACTCCTGGGATTGCTTACAAGCCATTAAGTATGAAATGGTTCATAAAATGTCTTTGAAGACCTAAAGTAACACAAAAATTTTAGATGTTTAAAATAGTGTTACATTTTGCTGAGATACCACTGATGAAGCTCTTACGCGGTTCTCATAATAAAGGAGGTAAAGCAGATGGAAAGTTTCTTCAGCTACTTCCAGTTTGTCACTTAGAAATTTTAGCAAATCTGCTGAATTCCATTTTTTCTTGCAAAACCAGAATGTAAATCATAACTGCGGAAAGTCAGATGTTAGACCGACCGGCCACTCTGTTGGTGTCTCTCTCTCTCTCTCTGTCCTTCTTCGTTGGCCGTACAAGGGGGTCGTTTGCTGCTGATGCTGACCACAGAGCAGGGGCAGAACGAGTCCCCGAGTTCACGACGGT
Source organism: Mellivora capensis (assembly GCA_004024625.1). Lineage (NCBI taxonomy): Eukaryota > Metazoa > Chordata > Mammalia > Carnivora > Mustelidae > Mellivora > Mellivora capensis. Next base: position 25,587 of record PISX010013457.1, on the reverse strand, counting down.
GTCCTCCCGCGCCGGTTGAGACCCTGGTCTCACGTGTGTTGTGGGTCTCCCCTGTGCTTGACACGGGTACAGTCGGGTACAGACGCACGGGGCGGGGGGCGGGCGTCTCATTACCAGGGAGCTTCACGAGCTCTGGACTGAGCTCCTGGCTTGCAATCCAGTAAGTGTCTCCGTCATAGGTCTTGTCAAGCTAACGACTCTGGATTTAAAAGCACTGTTGAGTGGTTTCTGTAACGATAGGTGCGGATGTTTGGAGATTGGGGCAGAGACCTTAAGTGGTCCATAAATTCCTGCATATTTGCACAGTCATCTAGGAAACGTGGAGGGGAGACAGCGACGCGTGGCCGGACGCCATTGCAGCCTTCGTGTCACGTGGCAGCCAGCGGGGTCGTGCGGGTCCCCACGCGGCTGCTGGCAGGGCTCACGCGCAGAGCCCCGCTGAGCGAGCCGCGCCGCCAGGGCGGCCCCGCGTCCTTTTCCCGCTCACTGTCCTCCCTCCCCGCCCCAGGGTGTGGGACTCGACCTGGCAGCTCCACAGGCTGCGCTCAGTGTGGGACTCCAGGCCCTGATGGGAGCGGACTTTCTGGAATCCAGCAGTTCTGTGGCAACTGTTGACGAAGGCGGAGAACTCCCCGCACAGACCACCCCTGCGTGCGTTTGCCGGTGACAGGGAGCGGGCGTTTAGGTGGAGCGTTTCGAGGCTCATCACCGAGCAGCCACAGACTCCTCTGAATCGTGACCTCTTACGAAGGAGGATCTCGGGTTGCAGATTATGGTTTCATTGAAAATTAATGATCTCATTTACTAGTAAAACTTGAACCATTTCCTTAACCAAAAGTTTATAAGGGGAAGAAAACCAGGTGGAAAGGCGGTACCCCCCGCCCCCCGCTGTTATATACAGTTGCTTTTAAAAAAAAGAACAAAAAGCAGCTCTCATGGCACAGTGCCAGGCAGGTCCCAGGGCCAGCAGCTGCTCCAGCCATGCCCCCCGTCGGCCCCGTGCATCCCGTGGACGCCAGTCCTCGTGGCCCGTACCCGCCCCCCCACACCCAGCCTTTTCCTGTCACCTGTGGCCCAGCAGTTCCAAGCTGCTCACCAGAATAAGTCCCCCAACACCTCAGTTTCTGGATATCAGAAAGGGGTCACAGGATTATTTTCTAGGTCCTCCCGAAGAGTTCAGAGGGTTTCCTGAGGGGAAGCGGCCGTGGTGCTCGGCAGTTGGGGGACGCAGCCGCGCTGGCGGTCCTGGCTGTGGGTGCCGGTTTCCTTAACACGCAGTCGGGGGGCGCAGGTGTTCGTGCGGGTGTGGCCGGCACTGGGGTACCAGCGCGATCTGGGCAAATAAGAGTGGGTTTCACGGTGTTTCTGAAACACACACACAGGGTATTTAAAACAGGACTGGACACACTGAGGAGGAAGTAAAACGCTCACACGCACGGGTCTCCAGGAAGAAGACTGTGCTGGCCGGTGGCGAGAGGCAGCGGGAGAGGCCAGCGCGGCCCCCCCGCCCCCGCTGCGGGAAGCACGGTTTCCCCTTCGGTTCTTGAGACGCCTAATAAAGCCTTTCTGTAAAAGTATCAGTACCATTTAGAGTTATTATTAGAAAAATCTGATTTTCATGTTGCTAGGAAACAAAGAAATCCCAAGAGTGTCGGGTGTTACCGCGGGCCGAGCCCCTGGGCGCGAGGTGCCGCTCGTACCTGTGACCTGGGTTCTGTCCCTCCTCCCACATCCCTCTAGGCTTTGTCTTTTAAACACAATGACAACATTGCTAGACCCCAAACTCTTGGGGATTGTGTTTGTAGACAGCAGGGATTTTAGAGTAAGTTGGAGCTGTTTGTGGGGGTGTCTGTTCAGTAAGTCGCCAAAACCAGTGCCCGTGCAATGGCACTGGGGTCCAAATGCGCGACCCGGAGTCCCAGCCCCGTGAGTGATGATGAATGTTAAGGTTTCCGGTGTCAGTGGATAGTTTAGGTCATAGGAGTCATTATTTTAAATTGGTGAGTGGTCTTGGCAAAACCATTTAACATGGATAGCGTCCTACACTGTTAGCACAAAACGAAGGTAGACATGTGCAGGGTCTTGAAGCCGTCACTGTAAGCTGTTACCGTTTTATCGACTGAGTTTGTGTAACAGATGTAAATCCTCAGAAGCCGTGGTGCCGCAGTCCTGTGCCGATTACCGCAGCGTTCTGGGCGTATTCCGGATGCCCGATCTCCTCCTGGGACAGTGCATTTCTGTTCAGGAAATTCCCTTCCTGTAAGTCTATCAATTCTGTCTTGAATTCTGCATGGCAAAAATAGATGTTTAGGGTAACCCTTTTTGGCAAAAAAAAAAAAAAATCTGTGTACATAACATGCCTTCAGTATGCTGAATTGGTTGAACGAGAGATTGAAGTTCTGTACGCAAAAAGCAGGCTTTCAGGATTCGGGGGGAAAAAAGCATCAAACATGAGCGCCCTCTGTCGGCTCAGCGGCAACACGTCATCCCTTTGCTTTTGGGGTCTCTCCCAGCCGGGAGTCTTAGTGTAAAAACAGCAGCAAGATAGTAACACGAAACGTGACCACATCGCACACGGGGTACATTCCGGGAAACCCTGGCCTGTGCATGTTAGTCTTATGTCCCTGATTTTCAAATAAACGACTTGGACTGTTGTGAAGTAAGATTAAGAGTACTGTACGTTAGGAAATCGGGGTTTTCTTAATACTCGGTGCTGGCCTTTAATGCAGCTTGTGCGTGGAGTACACGTGAGATATCCAGATCGTTTCCGGGCTGCTTTGCCTGTTTGTACAGACTCAGTTTTGTTTTAAATACGTCGTTGATGTGACCCGAGTTGCACACAAGAGTATATGAAATACTTTGTAATGTTAAAAATTAAATTTACCACTTATCTCTAAGCCACTGTATTGCTTTAAATTGGATGATTTCTGCTATATTGGTCATACTTTAGTGAAGGTTCTAATATGACAGACGGAGCCGTCACACAGGCAGCGTGACCGCATCGTCCCCCAGGAGCGTACAGCAGCCCTGCATCTCACACAAACAAATCTGAGGTGCACGCATGTGTGTATACAGATGTTCATAGACAGTCTGCAGTTTTCTGGCATTTTTGTCAGCTGCAAAAAGTATCCTGTTGAGAGGGTATGTGTCGCATCGGAAACGCAAAAGCCAGTATTGAAGTTGCTCCCGTGATCCGCAGGGTCAGCCGTTGGACCCAGCAGCTTCGCTGGGCGCTCGGGCCCCTTCAGACTTGGCAGGGGCGTGTTTGCAGATTTTAGGATCGTTTCCCCTTGACGGACGCGTTGACTGTCGGCCAGCTGACATGTGGTCCGACAGCACCTACACCATCCCCGGTTTGCACAAGCCCGGGAATCCTGTCCGCACTGGGAGTTCCTCCCGTTGATGTGCACAGTGGCTTCACTTCTTGCTGAATAGCTCTTCCTCCCACTAGCACTTTTTTGTTCATGTAAAAAATAACAACAACCCCATTGTCTCTTTAATTGTTCAACATTCACGGAAAACCGTCTTACGTAATAACTGGGTAGGAAGCACGGGCAGAAACCTTAGTTGCTGAGTATAGAGGAGTTGGGCAGAATTTGTTGGCAGACAGAGATGTAGGATGTGAGATATTCAACAATAAACTTTAAAATGTGTATTGTGTAAATATACATTTCGATTTTTAAAAATTAAGGTGACATATTGTAACATTAAGAATTGTTGTACTGATACTTATTTAGGGAGCTTTGAAAAGCACAGATTACTGAGCCAGTAGACTAAAATGGCTCGGAGAGACGCGGCTTATTTCGCAGATCACTGAGGCGATGAGCAGTAATAGCTCAGTCGTGTCTGCAGTGTGTGGCCGGCCCGTGTGCGCGTGTGCAGCCGGCCCTTGTACGTGTGCGCGTGCGGCCGGCCTGTGTGTGCAGCAGACACTCAAGGCTTAGTAGTTCATGTCCAAAGGTGAGCAGAGAAGCAGACTGGAAGGAAGGAGTGCAAGGCCATATAGCACTTTGTAGAGACTCACACTTTGATTTAAACTCCAGAACGGGAAAAGTTACTGCTGTAAGATTTAGGAGTTCGAGTTAGTATGTGCATTTCCGTGATTTGAAACACGTAAATACAAATGAAGGTCTGAAGATGCCTTATTTTTTTCTTATTTCTTGAAAGTCTGCAGAAAGTGGGAAATATAGGGCTGATTGGTTTCAGAGATGTTTAAATAAAAAGATTGTGCTTTTTATAATAAGAATTTCAGTTTGTTAAAGTGTCACCCTGTCTCAGTTTTCTAGCCGGGATCCGAATGCTGAACGATAAGGAGCCGGTGGGCTGGTCTAAGAGGCGTTCTGCTGCTGAACCATCAATGGTGCCAACATTAGTTTTCCCCTAAGTGGTCTCTCATGTGTAATGCCGCACTTCCGCCTGCATCGGGCCGTCTTGGGTACATGGGCTGTTGGGCTTTGATTGGAGGCTTTTCTGTGTTTCAGAATGTGACCTGTGTACAAGGGTAATATGGACAAAATAAAATACTAGTTAGCTTTTTGCAAGAGCTTGAATTGGCTTTTTAACATTTCCCGTCTGACCGTTCTGCTACTCTAAAATACCTCGGTGTAACAGGTTAGCTAAATGTGAAAGCACTTTGATGGTCGCTTTGTGATGGTCCGGGGTAACACCATATGGTCAGCACTTTGCGGGTGCCAGGGCCCGTGGTGTTTTTGTCGCACTAAGTTTGTGTAGCACGAGACCTTTGTTCCAGTTTAGGGTGGACTTGGTGGCATGATAGGGGTTTAACTTGGAGATGGATGGGATGGTGCTGTGTCTCGGAGATAAGGCGGGCTCTCATTCGTCCATTTACAAAAACCTGACTGATCTTTTCTTGATTAAGCAGGAGAATACCGTATTTACCCTTTATTGTTGGTATAAACCATTATTTTACTGAGAACCATTAGCTATTTAAAACTCGGTACATAAATTAAAGAGGAGCTAAATGGATTTGTGATCGTTGCCATTAGGAGCATTTTAGATTACACAATTATTGTGCTCATTATCCTAGAACAGCCCCTTTGCAGAACCGTTGTGTCTTAGACATTATGCACAAATTTTCCCTTGGAGATTAAAATTTCCAGTAGCGCATTTAATTTTGTTATCACAGTTGTTTCAAATAAAACAAATATTATGACAAGTAGAAGAAAATTTGCTTTACTAATATAGGAAATTACAATAAATGTTGAAAATTCCTTGCTACTGTACTTAATTTACCTTTTTTATACAGTCATAATTACTTGGAGTGATTAATAATATATTTTATGGGTGGAAGGGTTTTACAATCATAGCAAAAGGTATTTGGTCCGCTCAGGTGTTTCAAGAAATTTTTTTAAGGAAGAGAATCACATCAAAAGTGAAGCAGCCTTCTTCTTTGTAAAACCCGTAAGTTTACAAGTTAACTGCTTTTGATGCTGACTGCTGTTTTTAAGAGTCCAGATTGCATTTTAAGCGAGTTGGAGAAACTTTTTAAGCATGTTTTAGAAAAGTGAGTATGAAAATATTAACTATTAACTAAAAGTGAACTTTGTTAGAATTGACGAAGAAAAAAAGAGAATTTGGACCGTGCTCTGTACTGTAGCTTGGTTGCAGTGATTTTCCAGGAAGAAGAACCGTCACTCAGCCAGCACCACCTGAGCGATTGCAGAGTCGTATTCTACTAAAGTGAGGAAGCTTCCGTTTGGGTCTGAGGGCTTGGGAGAGGACCCTGCCTGGCAGGCCTCCGGGCTGAGCTGCTCGGGAGTCAGGCGGATGAGCCCAGGCGTCTCGGTTGGGCAGGAAGGTGGGAATCCTTGGCGTTGTCCACGTAGCAGTGTGCTGTGGGCTGCTTTTCCTGTCGGTCCTGCATGTGGCATTTTTCCAAAGGAAACATTGTGTTCGTTTCTGACTGGTTTTGCCCCGGCTTTTGCAGCCTTTCACTGCTGGGATGCGGGGAGAGTGTGAGGCAGTGGTTATGTGTTTTGCAAGACAGTGATTCTTTATTTTATTACAGAAAAAAGACCAACTCTGCAAGGCCAGATTAAATCATTCCTTTCACTTTTTAATGGGATTTGGATGAATAGAGTAAAATATGCACTTTGCATTCATTGATAGCATCTTTGGGTTGAGGTAATTGAGTCTTTTTTCCCTGACTGAATGAATAATGACTTCATCTGACCCTCAGCGAGGCCTGACACTCAGGCCTCCTTTGTCACAGCAGAAGGGTCTGGGCTTTGAAACATGCTCTACTTCCTCAGCTTAATTTTTCTTCATTCTAATCCAAAAACCTATTTTTCTCAATAATTCAAGCATAAACTATGTAGGAGTTGAAGTAGCGGAAATTGCGAGGTATTTGTCCTCGTTGGGCAGCTCTTTAAATGCAGTTGGTAAATCCGTGCGGGCCCTTCCGAGGCTCGGTTCTCAAGGGAAGAGCAGCCCTTACCAGGTGGGCCTGCTGGAAGTTTCCAGAAGCCCACAAGGGCTCCTGTGCAGCCTGCCTGCCCTCTGGGGAGGGGGCGAGCGCTGCAGGTGGAGGGCTGCGAGGTGACCCCTGGCCCAGAGGTGACCGCTTGTGCAGGGCGGGAGGCACCTGCGGCCCCGCGCAGACTTGAGCATGGGGCCCGGACACAGCCTCGGTTTGGACCACCCCACAGCCCACGGCCCTAGAACTTTCTTCCCAGGGCGGGGGCGGGGCCTGTGGGCTGGGGGTGGAGCCAAGGCCTATGGCGGGATTCCCGAGGGTCCACTGGCCGCAGACCCTGCGTCCTGGTGGGTGGGCAGAGGCTGAACCCAGCTCTCTGGGCAAGCGTCGGGTTACTTCTAGCTTCTTGTGGTTCCTGTGTCTCTAGGCTGTTCTTAAAGGCCGCAGAGGGGCGTCCGGCCACAGCCAGACAGACAGACAGACAGAAGGCCGCATGTCCTATGATTCTGTCACTGGTGTCGTCTTACTTTTCCCACTGGCCTGGCTGTTTCTTGCAGCTGGAGGCTCGGCGGGCCCATTTCCCGTCACCTTACGCTGGCAGAAAGCTCAGGGACCTTCCTGTTTATTTGACGCGTGGACTTCGTCGTAGCTGCTATGCTGGCCTGGACTTTCTGACCACGCGGATTCGAATGTTCTCAAGCAGGCCTGTGGCAGGTGCTGACCACAACCAGACGCAGACGGAGGACTGAGACGTGGGGAGAGCTGACTTCGTTTTGGCCCAAATTAGGGATTTTCAAAAGTACTAAAAAAATAAACCAAGTTGCTAATTAATTAGCTCAGTAATCCTCAAATGTTTTAGTGTGAGAATCATCGTATCATTTATTTTATCAAAGTTAGGGCAGTTGCTTTCTTTTTAAATGACGGTCGTCCGCGGTTTGTGTGAGATTGGGGAGGTGCTCAGACGGTGGCGAGCGGACGGAACTGGGAGGCTCGGTCCCATCAGGGTCCCCTGTGTGAGGAGGGGGCAGGGTGAGCAGTCGCCAGGGGAGACCCTGGGTTCTCCAGGGCTGGCAGGGAGCCCACCTGGTGAGCAGGTGGGGAACCCCAGCTCAGGGGTGAGGAGAGCCAGAGTAGCCAGGGTAAGGCCAAGGCCACAGACGTGGGAAGTGCGGACTCGGGTCGCAGTGTTTCTAACTCGAAGAACGAGAACAGGAACACGCGCGTGTGGGCTTCCTGTGTGCCCACGGCTGTGCCTCGTCTTCACCCCCTGAGTCTTGTTATGGGGCGTGTCTCCAACCCCATTTTACAGATGAGGACGTGGGTGGGCAGCTTGCCCCGGTCGTGCTGTCAGGTGGCAGAGCCAGCGTTCAGATGAGCTTATGTTTTGATTCCTGAGGAAACGCCCTTGCTATGTAACCCCAACTCCACCCCTGTGTGGTTCTGAAGCCTTTTTTGCAAAGCCCAAGACCCTGCGTCCACCGCCTGCTCTACCGCACTATGGTCCTCCAACCAGGCGACTCAGCGGGGGCGACGGCGTGCAGACCGCCGGAGCTCGAGATCCAAGTTGTGCACGTGTGACTTGAGGAATGAACGCTACTTACCGTTTCCCAGATCCCACACAGAATGCACCCCAAAATGAGTTCACACCCATGGACATAGCTTCCCCTCACGTTCTGCTCAGCCAAGACGGGATCCACAGAAAGAATTTGGGGTTGTGGACCTTACTGGGAGAACCTGAAGAGTAGGATGTCTGCACACTCAAAAAAAGGTATTCACTCAAGCTAATACCTGGTCTGTTGCTTTTCTGCTTAATTCAGAGGTTTTTTCCAGAGACGCTCCTGGCGGACGGGGATGACTGTCCTATTCCTGGGAGCCTCCGTCTGAACCTAAGACCGTTACATGGGATGCACTTGAGCGCCGTTAGCGCGAAGCACATGCGGAGGGACGGACACGTCCCCTCTCCGCAGACTGAGCAAGGCTGGCGTCCTTCGCGCCCCCAGGCCCTGTCCCAGTCTGCCCGTCTGTTGTCATGGCATTTTCATCTTTGGAAAGGATCTGGGTGTTTTTTGGTTGGATACCCGGTTGTCTCGGTACATCCTTTCTGGAAATGCTGTGGATCGTGACTCCCTTTCAGAAATTCTGCTTCAGTCTCTAAGAGGCTTTTCAGGAGAAGGGAAGAGTCAGTACCATTTTGTGTTTCGTTAAGGTCAGTGCCGGAGGACGTTTGAGGACGTTGTTCATTACTGTCACGTATCCCAGTTTGTAATACTGCGGACATTATGGTTATGCCCTAATTCTGTGTGTCCCTTTCAGGTTGGGTTGTTGGACCTTGAACTCAACCAGCTGACCAAAGCACTGTTTGGGGCTCTCGTCGCTCTCTCGGTCGTCATGGTAACCTTACAAGGATTTGTGGGCCCGTGGTACCGCAACCTGTTTCGGTTCCTCCTCCTCTTCTCCTACATCATCCCCATCAGGTACGTGTAAGAATTAAGGTAAAACAAAGAGCTGGTTTCACTGAGTTTGACTTGCTGGCACTTATGTTTGTCGGCGAGCACGAAGGCCCCACACGAAGCCACAGAGGGAGCAGCCGAGAGCGCTGACGACGGCGACAGGGCGCGTCCATAGACGATACCTTGGGGGGCAAAGTCCGTTTTGTTAGCGTCCTCTGGAAATCTGATGCTTCTTCCTTGTGTGAGCGTTTTAATAACATAGACAAGAACTGGGAGGTGTTTCTGGATAAACCAGGAACGGTTTTGTTCACCGCTGATAGACTTTGTTTCCAGCACGATCGGGCCACTGGAGCCACACGGGTCACTACGGCAGATGGCAGAAGCCGGCCGGTGCGCCTGTCGAGTGAGATAACGTGGAGCAAGGCTCTGGACGACGCACGCCTTCCCAGAACGTCCTGCGTGGCGTCGGGGCATGAGTAATCGACTTAGGTGTCTGTGGGGTTTAATTGCTGACATTTGCAGTGCAGAGGGAGGCGGGTCCATTCTGAAGTAGTTCCACAGACGCATTTTAGAAGGTGCTTCATGTGTGCGACTGGAGACTTCGGCGTGAGTGGCCGTTGGAGCCCAACAAACCCTGTGGGAAGCGGGAAGCGGCATCTCCCGTGACACAGAGCAGAGGCAGACAGGCTAGAGCGCTCCTGCCGGGGCTGGAAACGTTCCGAGGAGAAAGGCGTCTCTACAGACCAGCTTCCTCCACAGGTTTGTCTACGGAGATGTCTCTCCCTTATGGACATCGCCGAAGCGGAGCTGAGGCGCACCCCGGGCACCGTGCCCGTGACAGCACCCGGTGTGCAGCCCGTGGCCAGCCCGCCTCTAGCCCTGCGTCCCCCGCCCACCGCCACACCACACGCTGGGCTTGGCCCTTCTCGGCCGGGGACGGCTGCCCCTGTGCTCAGGGAGGCCCCGGCCGGCCACTTGGCGTCCCATCAGCCTGTTTTAATTCTGCTGCTGCCGTCCCCACGGGTCACTGCTCTTCGCTCTTGCTGGTCTGCGGCTCTGTGCTCGCCCGCTCCGTGAGGACAGGGGCCTCGTCGGGCTCACTGCGGAGAACAGTGCCCGGCGTGCCCGAGGGCTCCTCGCACCCTTTCCAGGGACCCGCTCCAGAGGTCCTGCCCTGCTCTGAGGAGCTGCGAGGCGCTCACAGTCCGTCGAGCTGTGGTGCGGTGGCGTCATCCCGTGGACGACACACAGCGCCTGCCAGCAAGGGGCTCTGGTGACACATCTTTGTCCCCAGAAACCCACTGGGTAAGTGGGCCGACTGGAGCTATTGATGAGTCATCCCAGAACTGACCCTTTCGGCTGAGACTGTCCTGGTCGGTATCAGCCCGAAGGCCAGTCACAGTCTCCGCCACGACCCGACCTGCGCCGAGCACGTCGCCTGGCGTCCTGCGGGGACGTGGATGCAGTTGTAGGCCAGATGCGTGTGTGGGACCTGGCACGGAGTGCCCCTGCTCGGTTCCCTGCCACCTCGGCAGGGCCGCCTGGTGCACGATACGCACCACGTTCCCAGGGCAAGGATGAGCAAAGTGTGGCCCCAAAGGAAAGTCAGTTTGCAAATGTGATAAGTCTGTGTCGCTCATGTTTTCACTCCTTTACAGTAAATACAACACAGAGTTCACTGCCAGACGTGGCACACCCGTGGCATGTCTCCCAGAAGTAGCTTGGAAGCCTTCCTTCCCTTACTCTCAACACCCACGCAACACCCATTTCTGCAGATTTCATCTGCCGACTTGGCTTGACTTGTTGCTCCCCAGACCAAGGCCCTTGATGACATTCCTGCGCTGAATGAGCGCCAGCTGCCCCGGAGCCTCCTGACTCCATCGGGGGCCTAACAAGGATTCCTTCTGCAGTTCCCCACGGGAGGGCAGGCCACGTGCCTAGCAGCCCACACACAGCCCACTAGGCACCAGCAGCACTTAGTGCTGGAAGGTGTGAGCTCAGGGGGCCCCCTGTGTGGTGTCAACCAACCCCCCTGCCCAGGGGGAGCGCCCCTGCCCGGTGTGAACCAGCCCCCCTGCCCGGTATGGACCAGCCTCCCGCCCAGTGTGAACCAACCCCCCTACCTGATGTGAACCAATCCCTCCTCCTAGTGTGAACCAACCCCCTGCCCGGCATGAACCGAACCCTCCTGCCTGCCGTGAACCAGCCCCCTTGCCCGGTGTGACCCATCCCTGCTGCCCGGTGTGAACGCCACTGCCCGTGGGAGCCCCTCCTTGCCCGGCTGTGTCCATAGTGACTGGCACTACACGTGTTAACTTGTCAGCTCGCTCCTCTGCTCTCCTCCTTCAAGTGCCCACAGAAGTCTGCTGCTCCCATATCCATAGAGCAAACACCTATTTTCTTAGTAATTTGTTTTGGTTTAGTTTAGTTTGGGGTTTTTGCTTTCATTAATCTTGTTTCTCTTCATTTCTGTTGCTTTTGCCCGTTCTAACATGTTTTTATGATGTGCCTTTCGAGACTGTCATACGATGCAGTAGGCCTAGCAGGGGCGCTGCTCCTTTCTCTAGAGCACTTCTGTATTTAACTGGTGGAAACCGTTGAAAACCACTGAAATTTCTATTGTATTTTTCAATGAAGTATTTTATTCCTATGGACTCTCCAATTTCTTCAGCATGACAGTGTAAAAGGACTTGACACTTTTCCTTTTATCAAATTAACAAGAAAAATGAATTATAGTTATGAGACATAATACATTATAAGCACTTTTAAAGATTTTTTTTTTTTTTTTATAATTTGACAGAGATCACAAGGAGGCAGAGAGGCAGGCAGAGAGAGAGGGAAGCAGGCTCCCCGCTGAGCAGAGAGCCCGATGCGGGGCTCGATCCCAGGACCCTGGGGTCATGACCCGAGATGAAGGCAGAGACTTAACCCACTGAGCCACCCAGGGGCCCCCATTATAAGCAATTTTAAGCCGATACTGATTTTCATTGTTTTTTTTTTTTTTTTGTATTTCAGTTGTATATATATATTTGTAGTAAAAAATTAGATAATACCTAATAACAAGGGAAAGAAATCTATATTTTCTGCAATTTTACTGTTGGTAAAGACTGTAAGGCTTTTCAGAAATGTGTACATATCCAGACTTATAGATATTAATATGCATATTTATGTATATGTAAATTACTAATATTTACACATAGACCTTTTTTTATTTAGCCTGTATAGACTTCTTAAAAGTTTGTTTACACAATGAGGAACATACTGTTTCTGTAGATCTGTCTTGTTCTGGTTTTCCAATCAACAGTTTTATATTTACGTGTTCAGTCAGGTGTGGAGAGACTTACTAGACGGAATTGTGCCTCCGCCTCTGTCCGGCTCCGGAAGGTCTCACGCCTGCTGCACATGAGGCCTTGCTTCGCTTTCATAGTTTGAGGACACAAGCAGACAAGTTCAGCAGAAGAAATGAACACTGTGGAATGGGAAAGGCATAGGAGGCTGATTCGCAGAATTCGTGTTTACATGCAGTTCAACCAAGTTTGTTTTCCTTTTGCAAAGTTTCCTTAAAATATGAATAATAATACATTCTAGTGTTAGGTAAATATGCTTTTCGGTTTAATAAAGGATAGATTTAAAAAAACTTCCTTTTTTGCAAAGTGCACAATTTTGGAAGGTTAAGTGCTTTTTCTTCCAGTGACCTAACACGTGTTTTTAATGGAAATACAGTTGGTACACAGTGTCACACTAGTTTCCGGTGTCCAGTGTAGCGACTGGACAGCGGCGTGCCTCGCCCAATGCTCCCTGCACTGAGTCGGTGACCGTGCGGTCGCTGTGACCGTTACCGACTAGGCTCCCGGTGCGCTACGCCTCATCCGTGACCCCCTTATTTTTTAACTGGGGGCCTGTACTGGTTAATGCCCTTCGCCTGCCTCACCCGTCCCCCGCCCCCTTTGCTGTGGTGACCACCCACTTGTTCTCTGGGTCGGTGAGTCTGTTTCTGGTTGGTTGGTTGGTTTTGGATTCATGTTCCTGCATTGTTTGTGTCACTCGTGACACAGCCCGCACCGTCACAGCTCTTCAGGGCACAGTTAGAGCCCCGTCAGGCCGGGCACTTGCGGCTGCGTGTTGGCCCAGCAGCTCTTCTCCCCACACGCTCTCAAGTGCAGTGTCACCTTCTAGCTGATGCTTCAGAAAACCGTCCTGTCAGTGCCGGGTCAGGGCGCCTTTTACCCTCCCGGGGCCAGGCGTGGGCGATGGCGGTAGGAAGGTGCTGACGGTGAGGACTCTGTCCCTTCTGAGAAACACGTGGGCCCATCTTGTCTAGAGTCGTGCTGTTGGTGGGGGCCCCATTCTGCCACTTAGCTGCCAGAAGGACTGAGTGCCCAGTGCTCAGAGCACTGCGCGGTAAGAACGGAGCATTGAGAATGTCGGGTAATGTGGGTATAGAGTTTGCTTCCGAACCTAGAAATCAACTCCCCTGACGTTCCAGTAGGGCTTCCTGCTCCATTTAGCGTGCTTGGGGAATGCCTGGGGAAAAGAGTGTGTCCAACCTAGGAAACCAGTCAGCGGTGGCAGAAATTTGCAGCCTATCCAGATTGCAAAAGATACGCGTATTCAAAAATTCACGGTTTGGAAAGCACAGGAAGGAGTGCCAAGGGTGTGGCTGGACAGCCTGGAGTGGGTGGGGATGTCCGAGGGAAATCTGTGTGGGAGCCTCTTGTCAGGGGGCGTGGATCGCCATGACATGCACAAGAGACGCACAGAGGTTTTGAGAGTCTGTTTCAGCAGAAGCACTGCCAGCTCGGGCTGGAAGGAACAGAGGATACAGCGAGAGAGGCCCATCGGGCTCCCCAGATCCGACAGGCAGGAAGTGGGCTCACAGAGCTGCCCAGCTGCAGGCTGGTACTGCTCGCCAGGGAAAAGGAAGATTCCAGAGGCCACAGGTGTGCAGCCCCAGAGCACGGAGCAGCCAGTCACAGACGACCGCCCCAGCTCTCCTGACCTGGGATAGTCTGCCCCCCTGCGCAGTTTGTAGGTGTTCACGGGATATGGGTGTTCTTCTCAGGCCCACGTTGTACGGATAGTCTTTCTCAACCTGTAGCTTGAATTTTTACAATTGGTGCAGTTATGAGAAAGTATTAATCTTGCGTAGTCAGCTTTTAAGTCTTTTTTGCTCTTGGTTGTCACTGTCCGTGTGTTGTGTAGGAGCCGTTCTGAGCCGCTCTCCGGACAACGGAGCTACCCTCCAGCAGGAGCTTCTAAGAGCACAGCAGGCTTGTCCTCGATCGCTGGAAGTGGTGGGGTTTTTTAATAGTGTGAAACAAGATCTTCAGGTATCACTGTTCTCCACACCTTTGTTCTTGTCTCAGCATCCCTTGTCGGAAGGACTGTGCCCTAGTGACCTAGAGCTCCTCTGTCATACGCTAGGACTCAGACACGCACAGGCTGCTCTGGGTCTCCTCTGCTGTTCCCGTGGGGGGTTGTCTATTCCTGAGCAAAGAACAAACTGCTGGAACTCTCACCCCTTTGTCCTGAGTTAGTGGTTTCTAGAACGGGGCCTTTCCTCCTTGTGTTCTTCAGGAGTACCCTTGTTCTCGCTGGCCATTTGCATTTAACATTAAATTTTCCAGGCCATGAATCCAGCATGTCTCAACTTATTTTTGAAGATTTATTTATTTTAGGGGTGCCTGGGTGGCTCAGTGGGTTAAGCCTCTGCCTTCGGCTTGGGTCCTGATCTCAGGGTCCTGGGATCCAGCCCCGCATCGGGCTCTCTGCTCGGTGGGGAACCTGCTTCCCCCCGTCTCTCTGCCTGCCTCTATCCTTACTTGTGGTCTCTGTCAAATAAATAAATAAAATCTTTTAAAAAAAATCAAAACCTTGCCTAACTTTTACTAGAATTTTCAGCCTTTTTTTCCCATTCTGGATATACGTCACTGAGGCTATAAATTCACACGGAAATACTGCTTTGGCTACGCTCCAGGCGTTTCTGTAGTGGTATTTTTGTCACTGTCAGGTACAGAATCTCTCTTAGCTTCCACTGTGGTTTCTTCTTTGACCGGTGGTTATTACAAGTGTATTTGCATTTTCTAATTATTATCTGTGTTCATACTTAGTTTTTTATGTCGTTTCAAAGAATAATGTGCCTTCATTTCAGATGCATGAATGTAGCTGAGGTGCGTTGTAGGCCTGGGTGTCTAGTTGACTTAAACCTGGGTGCTGGGCAGCTGGAATGTGGGCATGTTTGTTGGGCCGAGACTGTTAATCGTGTGTTTCAGTCCCTCTGCACTCCGGCCGGCTTTTCGCCCTTCTCCCACACTTGCTAAGCGTGGTGTGGAAATCTCTCGGTGGTGCTGGGGATCTGTTCTCCCTGGAGTTCTGTTGCTGGAAGTATGTATTTTGTGGCTTTGGTATCAGATGTTTACAGAGTTAAGCTGTTACATATTTTTGCTGAGTTAAGCATTTTCTCATTCTCGAGTGACTTTATTGCTGCTAAAGCTTTTTTCCTTAAAGAGTTATTTAAGAGAGAATGGGGGAGGGGCAGAGGGAGAGAATCCTCAAGCAGATTCCACCTGAGCACAGAGCCTGACGTGGGACTTGACCCCATAAGCCTCTGACAAGACCAGAGCTGAAAGAGTCGGACCCTTAACCCACGGAGCCACCCAGGCGCCCCTCTGGGAAAGCTTCTTGCGTTAAATTCTACTTCCTGTCATGCTCATGTAGCCGGGCCTGCTGGGGTGATGTGCTGGGCTTGTCTTCTCCATTTTGCACTTTCCCTTCTGGGTGTGTACGTGTGTCTCTTACGCTTGATTTTTACCTGCTCTGACAAGCGCCGCCTGCGCCGTTCTTGCGGTTCTGTCGTATCTCTGGCTTAAACCTCCCGTCTTACCTTGGTTTTTTAGTATGACTTACCTGTTCGACATTTCCCTCCGTTCTCACCATTTTACTTACAATTTTTTGTAATTCCACTTCCTCTCCACTAGTTTGGAAGGTTTTAAGCTGTATTTGTTGTTCTTGTAGTTAGCCTGTGAGCTGAGAGCATGATTCTCTCTCAGACCCACAGGTAGCCACTCCCTGTACACGTTGTCTCGGAGTAATGTTTACCTCCTTGCACCCCTCCGACCTGGGGCCGTTTTGTCATGTACTTTAATCCGAGTCGTTCTGAGTCCCAGAGATACTGCTGTTCCGCACATTCCCTGTGCATTTCAGTGTATCGTGTATTTCTTCATTTCTTCTTACACCTCAGGCCTTTCACGTAGAGTGACTTTCCTCCTGTCAGAAATGTATTGTTCTGCTGACTCTGGCTTTGTTGGGAATGTTCTAGGTTTCTGTTTGGCTTTCCTTCGTGAAACCATTCCACCCACATGCCCCATGTTGCCTTCTGGCTGCAGCCTCCGCGGGCAGGCACCCGCGGGCCTCTGCTCCTTGGTGCCCTCCACCCTGCGGTGGCTTTCCGGCCTCCTCCTCCTTGCCGCTCTGTGCTCAGACCCGCTGTGTGGGGGTGGAAGCTGCTTTTCATATGGTGCTTCGGATTTGGTGCCTTGCTCGAGTCTGTGAACCACTCCTTTCCTATCCCGGAAAACAGGGTTCTTGTCTCCTGATATGCTGCTCTGTCCCCTCTCTCTTGAGGACATGAATGTGAGATTTGTTTAGCACCCTGACCCCACTCTTCGTTTTTCCTTTTCTTCCCTGTTTCCCACCTTCTGCGTCTTCTCCGGCGACCCGACTTCGAAGTTGCTGATCTCATCTTCGGCCGTGTCGAGGCCGCTGTGAAGACGGTGGAGACGGTGGAGTCCTTAATTCCTGTTGCTGATACTCTTTGGTCCAGGAAATTGTGTGATATCTTTATCACATTGATTTATTCATTTTTATGTCTGCCTGCTCCTTGCAAACATCCTTCCAGTTTTCCGTACGTCTCCTTGTTCGACAGCCTCTGTCAGTCTCGAGTGGGATCTGCTGCTTTTGCCCTGCTCTCTCGCTCTTCCCTGAGGCCGTCACTCGAGCTCACTGTCTCCCTGGGCGCTGTTCGTTGTTGTGTTTGTTTTCGGTTTATTGGTGGGAATTTTCTTCGGTAATTATATTTGAAAAGCTAATTACAGGAGTAACGTGAGGTCAAAGACGAGAGCTTTGTTTTTCTGGAAACTGGACACTTGCCTCTGCAATGTACTTGGAGGTACCACCTGCCTCCAAACCGGAGGGTCCAGTCCCTGAAGCCCGCGAGCCCACTGCCCACCACACGTGCAGGTGCTTCGCTTTCCAGCTCCCCACTCGGGGTGGCGGCGTAGCCCCTCCCAGCCCTGCCTCCGTGGAAAGAAGGGCCTCGTGTTGGGCCTCCGCCTGTTGATGGTCCTGTTGATGTTGCCCCTGCGCGCAGCCTGTTGAAAGAAGAGTCAGCACTGGGCACTGGCACTCCCTTCACCTTTGTGGAACCCGCTGAGGGCTCACCCCAGAAATTCCTCACTGTCCAGTCAGTGCTTTCTTTGAAGAAATATGAAAAATATTTTATACGGTATTTTTTGTTTTCAGTGGGAGCATCAGTTCAGATAGGATAACCTGGCATTACCCAAAATCACAGAACTTTCTTGCAGTTTTGCATAAAGAAAGACAAATTGGAATGAAACTTTCTGATTAGCCTTGTTAGCAGGACTCTCCAAGGGTACGTATGGTTTTCAGGTCCCAAATGTGATAAACTTGATTCTTGAGAATGCAGCAGACTTTCTTTCAAAAACAGTGTGCAACTCTAGCAATGGCAAACTGGGGGGACGCTGCTGACGTTCAAGTAACGTGACGTAGGTAAACCGTGGTCTGTGTGTACGATGATACCATCTGGTAATAGAAAGGAATAAAGGCTTGGTACATAGAACACGTTGGGCATTTATAGGACATTCTTGAAGCTAGAAAATTATGATGATGGACAGTTCAGCGGTTGCCAGGGTTCGGGGTGGGGCAGCTGCTGCTGTTGGGGGTTCACCAGAGGAGCGTGCAAGCCTCTTGGAACTGATTGTGATGGTGACAGGGCGTGACACGAACCTGTCCTTGGAGCACAGACAGCAGAAGAGTGTGTGTAAAACGTGGCCGAGGCC
The DNA here is from genome assembly GCA_004024625.1 of Mellivora capensis. Lineage (NCBI taxonomy): Eukaryota > Metazoa > Chordata > Mammalia > Carnivora > Mustelidae > Mellivora > Mellivora capensis. Next base: position 7,624 of record PISX010013457.1, on the reverse strand, counting down.
GAGTGAACCCTGCGTGTGGCGTAGTCGTGCCGTGACATCAGCTCTGCCGGGAGAGAGTGCCTCAGGCCAAAGGTGTCGCCACTGGGGGAGCACCCGGGAACCCCCTGGTTTTGCTACTTCTGTGCGTCTAAAAACGACTTCAGACTCAGAAGCTACGAGAAAGCCAAACACTGTCCTCACCGTTTCCCGTGAGAGCTGGCGTGTACTGGAGGTGGAGGCTTCGGGCTCTAGAGCTGGCGTTCTTGCCTTGAGGCCACCTCGAGCCTGCTGTGGCCGCGGGCGGTCTCTTCTGTTCCCTCGGGGGGTAGAGTCGTACTTAGGGCCCCAGCAGCTGGAGACCCTCTTCAGGCCCTTGTCCTTCTGGCCCTTGTTTCATTCATCTGGTTTCAGTTCCTGTCCTCTTTCCGCATCATAATGAGCAGCTCGTCCGTATTTGCAAATATATTGATGTCATTTGCCTTTCACTTGGACTGTAGGACTTTTTCATGAAAGATCTACAGGTGCAGTTCTTAACTGACGCATAAGTTAAAGGGGGAATTTGTTTATGTGTCAAATAGGTGCAAAGCAGATGAGCCCAGCAGCCCGTTGGGTGTGGCTCCAGCAGGAAGCCCAGGGCCCTCCGCTGCTGTCCCGTCCGCCGACTCTGCCTACGTGTCGTGTCTCCTCGGCCGGCGTCTTCCTCACCTGCTCACACAGATGGTGTTGGAGGCCTCGGGCTCATGCTCTGTAATTACTTCATTTGAACCAGCTCAGGACTCCTGAGGGAGCCCTGACGCTCCCAGAACCCAGCACTGCCTCACGGTGCCCTGGCCGGTCCTTGGAGTGGGGGTGGGTCTGCAGGGGCACGTGGTGAGGGCACTGGGGGGCGCCTCCTCCTAGCCCTCCTCTCCTCTGCCCTGCTCTCACTGTGTCACTGTCACCTTTGGGTGGAGACCTGAGCTTCTCTGGCCGTTTTTCTGCCTTCAGCCTTTTCATCGGGGCTGTTTTTGCCCAGGTAACTTTCTTATTAATATTTGGACACAACTACTATGTGCTTCATTTGGCGTCTCACGTATCTTTGCCGTTCCTTTGTTCTTAGGCTACTGGAGACGTGTAATTTTAAGGCTTGGTACTTGTTTGTAAACTAAAGGAAGGGCTGGTCCTTTACCAGGAATATTTATCCCTTTCACGTATTCACAGAACGTATGTGGCCTCACTGCAGCATGAATGTTTCATACTGTTGCCGCCCGGAGTGTTTTGCCTGTCAGTGCGCACACGGTCCTCTCGCTCCCGCGTGTGCAGTATTTCACGTGTTCACTCCCCCGCCCCCGCAGGGAAACGCCGAAACAAGTCTGACGGGGGAGGTCCTGAGTTCCCTTGTTGCCACACCCCGATACCCTGTGGTTCATACTCGACTGGGGGGTTGCTGAGGGGTTGGGCTGACATCACCCTGAATGGAAGGTGAGAAGGTGGGTCTCCCTGAGGACCATCCTGGGTGTGCCCTGGTCTCCCTGAGTGTGGCTCGGGGCAAGGGCATGTTCTCAGAGCCCTCCGGGGAGCCCCAGGTCCTGGCGTGTCCCATGGCATCCCGCTGGCCGCTGCGCGGCAGCTGAGTCTCCGTGTCGCGCCGGGACTTCTTTGCTTCGGTTGGTCTGGAACTTCACTTCTCCTACTTTATTTCAGATCTCCAGTCTCCCACGCCTGTTCAGAGACTTAGTAACGTGACCTAGAATTTTGCATATACCGGTTTCAACTACGCTCATACCGTAGCAGATTTTCTGTTTCTTAGGACCCAGGACTGTCCCTTCTTTGTGTCTTTGTGTGCACTGGGGGTCGCAGTTCCCATGGACTCTCGGTGTGTTTGGTGTGTGTGTCCCTTCCTTCCACTGACGACGGACCGTCTGTACTGGCTGAGCTCTGGGGCCTCGCTGGTGACCTGCCTTCCCCGAGTGGTGCGCCCCTGTCTACTCCGTTTTCCCTCAGAGCCCGTCTCTTGTGTAAAACTTCTCTGACTGTTGAGGCCAGGGATCATCTGCTGCAGTGACGTGATTTAGGAACCTGCCCTGACGCACTAGTGCCCGTCCCCGCGCTAACCTTGCCAGTTGTTGGCCCTTTACAGCTGCCGTGACTGAGGCTCAGAGAAACCCGCTGCGCCATTTGTCCAAGATCATAGAACTAGCAACTTTGGAGTTTAAGAGTCCGTGTAACTCGTACCTACCCTTACCCTGTAGAATGCAGTTAGCCATGCTGCTTCCTGATGGAGCCTAGAAAGAGGGATCGGAGAACTGGGGAGGCTGAGTGGGCGGGAGCTGGTGGCTGAGATACAGGAAACGAGAGGGAGAGCGAACTTGGAGCGTCTCTGCTGTCCCGGCTCAGGCGAGGGGCGGTGCCGCCATCCACCGCTGCGATGCGCAGTCTCCTCCTCCTCTAGGAACAGTCCACTTGTTTGTTGGATTTGGTTTGGCACCAGAAGAGGGGCAGGGGTGGGAATGTTACCCACCATCGTGCCCTCCTTTAGAGCGGTTTGCGCTGAGTCTGAGGCAAGATCATCTGTAGGCCACGGTGTGCGGCCCGGGACGGAGGTCCGAGCTCCGCGCAGAGAGACGGTCGCCCTACGCGTGCACAGCATTGGGAGTTCAGCCAGCAAGGACCTGGGTGCCGTCCCTTGCCAGCCACAGAGTGTCAGAAAGAGGTGGACGGGCACCCGGATGGCTGACTCAGTGGGCGTCCAACTCTCTGTCTCAGCTGGGGTCTTGATCACGGGGCCGTAGGTTCGGGCCCCACTTCGGGCTCTGCACCCCAAAAGAGAGGTTCAGGATGTCACAGAAGGAAAACTCTGGGGGAAATTCAGATAAAACAGCATCTGTGCCATTTCCCATAGATGACGGTTTACAGGAAAAAGTTTTGGTTACTTTTGTAGAACTTCTCATCAAAATGACTTTTGCTCATATTAAGACCTAAACACAAGCACCGGGCAGGCAGAGTGTGCGCAGGCCCTTTCGGGTGGCCGTGTCCCCGAGGGGCGCCGCAGGCCTGGGCCCGGCCCGGCAGGGGCCCGAGCGCCACCCCTGCAGCCCCCACAGAACAGTCGACGCGCAGCAGGCGGCACGCGGCCCGACGGGGGTCCTGCCCCGCCACAGCCTCACGTTCGTCTGGTTCCCCCCTCACACATCTCCCTGCAGCGAGGGGAGGCCTGGCGGGACTGTTCGGTCAGGAGCGAGCCCGCGTGAGGCGCCTGCTGCCCGGCCGGCCTCGCGCTCGGCTGTGGCGCCCCTTCTCAGCGCTCCTGACCGCCCGCAGGGTCCCGGGGCTCCGGTTCGGTTTCCTCGTGTGACCGTGAGGGTCGCGGTCGCCTCTCGTGCACTTGGCGGTCTGAAATGGCAGACGGCTTGTCCGCTCGATTCGGAAAGGATCTCGATGACAGAACCGTCGCTGGTCGGTAGGCAATAAAGTGAGCTGAGAATAACCGGCGTCCATCAGCGTACAAGCCACGTCTGTCGTTCTGCAACGGCAGGCCTGATGCTTTGTTCGTAAGTCACGCGACCGTGGAGTACTCTGCTCGTCGACCAGGAGTCCAAGTTTTAAAGTTCGGTAAGAGCATTTCTCAAAAGTGGTGATAATTATAATCACTCCGTCACTTACCGCTTGACGTCTGAGCTTCTAGAGATTCCGAACATTGAAAAGCAAGTTGTAGGACCGCTTGACCGAAATACAGGACGCGTGTAACCCTAGGCTTCTGCTTCCCGTGTGGCGCTAGTCCTGGTCGAGGACGCGTTTCCGTGATCGTTCGCGCTGCGGAAACAGAACTCGCCGGCGCTGCTTTTCCTTGAAGGTCATCCGCATTCTCTCGCTCACCAGCCTTGAGGGTAGGTGGCGTCCGCCGAACAGACTCCACTGGCGTTTGCTGGTGACGCGGCAGTTCGTGAAGCTCTAGTCCCTGCAGCTGCGTGACAGAGGCGGCGGTTTCCTGAGCGGTGGCGCTGTCGGAGAGAGTCCCTCGGGAGAGCCCAGCCCGCCCCAGGCCCAGCGGCCTCCCGCGCGTCCCCGACGGGGCCGGTCCTTGTGCCTGGGGTAGCGGGGGCAGGCTGGCGTGTTCCGAAATACTGTGACTGGAGTCCACAGGAGAAAGTTCTGTTCCTCCTCAGCGTTGGCCTCCGAGCCTCCGAGCCAGCTCCACAGGGAGCGCCAGCCCGCCCTGCGCTCCCCCAGCCCGCCCGCCTCCGCCCCTGCCCCCGGAGCCTCTCCCTTTCCTGCCCTGGTTCAGGGGCTCTGCCCGGCCACCGGTGCCTGAGTCACGGACGAGTCTGGGGAGATGCTGTTTTCCCTCCCGCAGACCCACACACCGCCGGCTTCTCTGGGCGCCTCACCTCGGCCCCGCAGAGAGCACGTGCCGCGCTGCAGAGTCGCACATGCGCAAGCCGCGTGCCCCACGCTCGGGCTCGCCCCGGGCCCCACTGCCCCCCCGCCCCACTGCGCCCGGTGGCCCGGCCGTCCCGGGACTGGGCCGCCCGCACGGCGGAGCGGCTGCCGTGTTCCGCGCGCGGTGCCGTCCCGCAGCGTCTGTCCTCCCTGATGGCGGGGCGGCCCGGCTGGAGCGGGACGGTAAGGAGCCAAGACGCGGCGGGGTGCTGGTTTCCAAGGCCCGCGCGCCCGCCGGTTAGAGCTCTTCTTTCTAGCAGCAGAGCCCTGAGGGTCTCTAAGGAGGGGGCTCACTGTGACTAGTCTACTTCCTCCGACTTACCTGCGGACTCGACTCTCCCCGCCGACTCGGAGTCGCCCGCGTTTCCTCTCCAGGGTGCGTTTCCGAGTGGGCAGACCTGTACGAATTGCCATTTTGGTCAGAACGGTTGGCTGTCAGCAGGTTCCCCCCGCTGTGTCGGTGCCCCGCGTAGCACATCTGCTGCCCCCGGGACCAAACCGAATTAGCCGGATTGTTGCCTAGAGTTGGAAGCAAGTCTGCCTGCCTCAGGTCTGGCTGTGAGCGAGAGCCAAGCTGGAGCTCTCACGTGCGCAGGTGGGAGCAGGGCCGGTGCCGCGGGGGCCGTAGAGGAGCCCTCGTACAGTGTCGTGTGTTGCTCCGGTGGTGAAACCCGGGCCCTGCACCGCGCTCTGCCCCCGCTGGCCCTGATCCCACCTCCTGCCGCTCTGCCCCAGTGCGCCCCTGCTCGGGCCACGCCACCACTGGGGCCTCAGGGAGGTCCCTGCCCTGGCTCGGAAGCCTGGCGTTCTGAGGGGCCCGGTCCTCTTCCACATGTCATCGTCTCAGGGACGTGTCCTGTCCTTGTGAAATGAGCAGAGGAAGGTTGTGATGCATCCGAGTACCTGTCCGAGTGGGACGCCCTCACGCACACACCATCCGTCCTGTGTGGGGGCCCTTCCGCACACCCCCCTCCTCCGGCGTTGGCCTCCGCAGGCTCCGCTGGGGGACCCGGAGGGGCCTGCGTGCCATCGCGTACAAACACGGTGTGGGGCCTAGAAGGTTTGTTGGCTTAAGTGTCAACAAACCCATTTATTTTAAAGTCTGAAACCTAGTATTTCCTACTTAGTTCACGTGAGGCTAAAGACAGCGTGTGTAGGGAAAGCGTGAGCATGAATGCGTCGCGTGGGTTTGGGCCCCACTAACGACTCTGATGGGTTTTCTTCGACAGTTTGCGTGTGAACTTGGACATGGGCAAAGCCGCGTACGGCTGGATGATCATGAAGGACGAGAGCATCCCCGGCACGGTCGTGCGGACCAGCACCATCCCCGAGGAGCTGGGGCGCCTGGTGTACTTGCTCACGGATAAAACAGGTACCGCGGCTGCCTCGCGCTGCCTTTGTGTGCGCTCGCCAGCGTCCGTGCAGGCCGCCCCGGGGCGCGCGTGCGTGTGTGTGCGCGTGTGTGCGTGCGGAGCGGCGCAGTGACGTCGTTCGGATTAGGGCCTCCTGAGTCTGCTGACACCGGCACGCAGCTAGCCTCACCGTCAAGTGGGCACAGTGGCCTCACAGTTGGCGAGACGCTCAGCTCCTACAGTGCACGTGGCGCACGTGCGCGCTCTCCTTCTCTGCTGCCGCCCCTTGTTGGATTAGCTGCGGCTCCTGAGCGCAAACGCCGCCTGCCCGCGTGTTACAGGACGAGGCCTCAGCCGGTGCAGGGGTGGGGCGAGACGTGTGTGCGCTTGGTGTTGCGCAGGAACGTGCGCCTCGAGAGCCTCGCTGGTACCCCAGCCCCGGGTCCATGCCCCACATTTTGTTTGTCTTTATTTCATTTCTCACTTGTTTCATCAGTGAATCCTTGTCGATCCGGAACATTCTGAATAAAACGTAAACTGGGCCAGAGAACGTCCTAGCAGCAGGCTGGAGCCTCCCTGATTGCCTCGTCCGCGGCCTGAGTGCCCGGTGATTCTTGGGCACTGGGGTGGCTCAGTCCGTTGAGTGTCGACGCTTGATTTCAGCTCAGGTCACGATCGCAGGGTCGTGAGGTCGAGCCCCGTGTCCGCTCAGCATGGGGTCGTGCTCTGCTCGTCCCCCCTCACGTGTGCTCCCTCTCAGGTAGGCGGATGCGTCCCGAAGAACACTTCGGGTGACACGTGCTGAGCTGCAGCTGGGAGTGTTTGTGTGGCCGGCGGAGACAGGCCCAGGGCAGGCCAGCGGCACTGTCGCTCCGCGTGTTTCGCTCTGGCCGTCGCAGTGTGACAGGAAATCGCGACAAGCTCTGCGCCCGAGGGAAGGGCCCGTATTCGCAGACGAAGAATGAACCAAGGCGATCACCTGCCGATCGTCAGAGCCGGCCAAGCGGCAGGTCCCAGGTCAGAATCACAGGGCGGCTCCCTGCGTATCGAGCAGCCCGAAGGGCAGAGGCCCCACTCACGGTGGCGCGAGCGTGTGTGAGACGTGGGCGTAGACGTGAGGGGCGGGTGGCACGCGCGTGAGGGTGATGGGACCTGACAGGAGCGTGAGAGAGGACGTAAGCCACCGGAGGGACGGACTGCGGGCCTCGCACAAAGACGCGGGTTTGCCCAGAGCCTGCCGTCTCGACGAAGAGATGTGCTACAGTTCAGTGCGTATCCAGTTGCTGGTACCGTTGTGTTTGTTTTTTTTATTTAAAGTGAGTTTTTAAATCTTCATTGAAGTAATCTCGATTGCTGATGTGGGGTTCGAACCCACAACCCCGAGGTCAGGCGCCACGCGCTCCGCCGACTGCGCCAGCCGGGCACCCCAGCGGCATTTGGTCGTGGCCGGGGTGGGTCACTGTGGCACACTGGGGACTGTCCGTGTCCGCACGAGGGGAGGTGATGCTCGTGAGCCGGGAGAAGTGAATTCATGGGGGCTCAGACTCAGGAGGTAGACTGTGAAAACGCCTTCAGGTTTCTCCCTTCCCAGCCTCACTGAGCCGACAGGAAGAGATTCGGAGAAAAACCGTCTGACAGCGTGGACGACAAGCGGAAGTGCCTCCACAGGGGCAGGTTATTTCTGGGGACAGGCGGGATTGTTCCGTGGAGAAGCGGGAGCGAAGCAAACCCAAACTCCAAACAGTTCCTCGGGTGACCCCAAAGAAGAGAGTCCTGGAGAATCGGGGCGCTCACAGCTCGCGGGTCTGGGGAAGGCGGCAGTGGGGGCCGCCGGGCTGCCCACCGGCCGCAGGAGCCCAGCTGCACCGGCCCCG
>PISX010013456.1:0-56615 GCA_004024625.1 Mellivora capensis | reverse complement strand
AGATAGTTCAGCTTTTTTTTTTTTTTTTAAGAATTTATTTATTTATTTGACAGACAGAGATCACAAGTAGGCAGAGAGGCAGGCAGAGAGAGAGAGAGGGAAGCAGGCTCCCTGCTGAGCAGAGAGCCTGATGCGGGGCTCCATCCCAGGACCCTGAGATCATGACCCGAGCTGAAGGCAGAGGCTTAACCCACTGAGCCACCCAGGCGTCCAATAGTTCAGCTTTAAAAAAAAAAAAGCTTTTTTTTTTTTTTTTTTTAATTTTTAAGTAATCTCTATATCCAATGTGGGGCTTGAACTCACAACTCCAAGATCAAGAGCCACATGCTCTACTGACGGAGCCAGCCAAGTGCCCCAAGGTAGTTCATCTTCTAAGTGACAGACATGGGGAATGACATGACTGATGAGGCATATTTAAAAATATTAATTTGGTATGAATATGATGACGCTATGGTAACAATAAAGTCTCTAGTGATGTAAGTTTAACCTTAGGGGGATCTTACTATTTTTTTTTTTTTTTAAGATTTAATTTATTCACTGAGAGAGAGAGAGCACAAGGGGAGGGGGAGACAGAAAATCCCAAGCAGACTCCCTGCTGAGCGTGGAGCCTGACATAGGGCTCGGTTTCTCAATCCTGAGATAATGAACTGCGTGGAAATCAAGAGTCAGACACCTGACCGCTGGAGCCACCCAGGCGCCCCTGATCTTACTGTATTTTTACCATTAGATGAGTTGGGGCGCATTCAGACTGGTATGGCCACAGATTGTTTTTGTCATTAGAATAGGGGCTGGCAAACTTTGGAAGTATACAGTTTGCTTTGTGGCCATACAGACTCTGTTGCCACAACTCTGCCAACTGTTGAAAGCAGCCACAGACAACCCACAAGTGCATGGAGGTGGCTGTATCCCAATAAAACTTTATCTACGAAACCAGGTGATGGATCCGATTTGGCCCATAGGCCACGGTTTGCTGATCCCTGCGCTAGATCATTAACAGAGTGGGGGCAGAGATCAGGCCTGTCTGACTCTCTTTTGTAGTCCCAGGGGCTAAACCAGTTCCTGGCATAGAGTAATTTTTCACTGCACATCTGGGGAATAAATGAATAAGTAAATGAATGAGTCATGGCTGGGGAACAAGCCAATGGACAGATGCAGAGGCCTGGGCAGGGATGGCTTTGAGGATGGAGAGGTGGAAGCAGATGTGACAAACATCTGGTAAATGTCTGACTGTAATGGCAAAACGAAAGACTGTAGTAATGGCAAACATTTACCGAGGCTTACTATGCATGGGCCAGGCATTCTGCATAGCACTTTAGATGTATTAATTCATTTAATCCTCCTTATGATCCTGTTAGGAGGATACTATTATCATCGTCATTTTGCAGAGGAGGAACCTGAGGAGCAGAGAAGTTAAGCAAATTGCGTGGCAATTTGTGGCTGAGGGAGTCCCCGCATTTAACTGCTGTTCTGTGTCTCTCAATCTACGGAAATCTTTGAGTTTCAAAATTAAATGACTGAAAGAATATAGTACCATTATTGGGAATAGGGACATCTGGAGAATACAGTTTAATGGAAACATATAAAAAATCTTCTTTTAGCTACATTGAGTTGGAGGTGATAGCAGGTGATAAAAGGGCTTTTTTCCTTTAAGTATCTAGTGACATGACTCTCACCTTGATGGGAAGCAAGGACCTAAGACAGATTTGTGATCAAGTAGAACAGCAGACAAATGACTGAAGCATCTATTATATAAGCTAAGAATATTCAAATGATCCTGAGGAATCATTGATATTATACATAGAACTGTTCTCTCAAGTCTGTTCTGAAAATATTAGCTATCCTTAATTTTTAATACATAAAGAACAGTTTGTGGGTTCTTCTGCCTCTAAACATGGAGAGATGAAAACATAGAACAAAGTGTTAGCACTTTAGAAATATGAGTAACAGCCGCTCACGATGGCAATCGAGAGTTGAGTCTTAGAGATTTTACTAATATAGTTAATTATTTTACATCTGTGTATTTAGAATGAAACTGATTTAAATTTCTAAATTGCAGATAAACTGGGTCTTTTTTTTTTTAAGATTTTATTTATTTATTTGACAGATCACAAGTGGGCAGAGAGGCAGGCAGAGAGAGAGAGAGGAGGAAGCAGGCTCCCTGCTGAGCAGAGAGCCCGATGTGGGGCTCGATCCCAGGACCCTGGGATCATGACCTAAGCTGAAGGCAGAGGCTTTAACCCACTGAGCCACCCAGGCGCCCCAGATAAACTGGGTCTTATTGACAATTTTATAGCTCAGAAACATCTATGGATTAATTTTTTCTTGTTACAATAGATATTCAACATGAAGAAATTAATTTTCTTGTAATTAGGCAAGTCTAAGACTTCTGAGGTTTAGGATGAACATTGATAATATAAAAGTTAACTGAAAATGAGAAGATGGAAGATTTAATATTCTGTGTTTGAATATCACTTAAACATCATTCACTTGCTTACTAAATATTCACCAAAACAGAAATATGGTGCACCACTCCCCCTTGTTACCAGGGTGAATACGAAGCAGAAAACATGGTTTTGCTTCCGAAGGGCTTCATGATAATTTATTTACAATAAATTATTCGTGTGAAATATATATGATATATGTAATATATATAATTCAAAGTTTATTAGGGCCTCATTTTAGCGCCAGGCACCACCTGAAGTACTTTGTAGCTGGTAACTCATTTAATACCCATATTAACCCTCTGAGGTAAATCCAATTACTAGTTTTCTGTGTGTAGTTAAAACACAGAGACATAGAGAAGTGTAACCCCTGCCTAATCTCCTTTTTCAGTTTACCGCATAGATTCTTATTGCTTTGCATAAGAGAGATTCTTTTATATATGTTGAGGGTAACGAGGGAAAATTATTATAATTGTCATTGTGAGATGTGAGCAGAAAGAAAAAGCTCTTGGAGGGGGGGCGCCTGGCTGGCTCAGTTGGTAGAGCATGTGACTCTTGATATCAGGGTTGTGAGTTTGAGCCTCATGTTGGGTGTAGAGATTACTTAAAAATAAAATCTTTAAAAAGAAAAAGAAAAAGTTCTTGGAAAAAATTCACCTTGAGCAGGATCTACAAGAAAGTTATGGTTAACAGATTTGTGGGTTTTCTGTGCATACACAAAATCACAGATACAGTACTTAAAATGAACTAATAAACTCACATGAATAATGGAAGTAATGCATGTTATTTAGCAACAGATAGTCACATAGCTTAAAGGGTTCCACTTCTGTATATACAACTTATTTCTCTGCTATTTGAGGGAAAAGAGAAATATACCTGAATCTCCTGTTGTACTGAATGGCTTCATTCATGTTGGTTTGCTTTCCTTAATGATTTATTTCCATTTTAGTAGTAAGCTGGGACGATAAGGTAAGTGTGATACTGGATTCGAGCTTTTGAAAAGTATGCCAACAAGCATGTGACAAGCGAACCTCCCTGTATGGTGGAACGTGGTGCCAAGGCTGAACATGCTCACGAGGAAGTGCTGCCATGATCTCTGCACCTGCTGTTTCCCCTTGGTCCTCCCTCCCCTTGACCCTCCCTGGTGATAGCACTCAGCAAACTCTTTGGTGACACCTCACAGAGTGTAGAAGGATGAGAAGAAACTACTCTTTACCTACTAATAAAAGTACTGGCAGTGGTCTGTGGGCCCCAGTCCTCACGGTTCCGTCCTCCAAGGGTAGGGGCCGAAACATTGTTTTACGTCAACAGTTGGACTCAGTTTCTCTTAGTGACGGAATTGTCTTCAGGAAACTATTTACACGAGCTGCTTGGAGTAAATGGTGGGCTCTAGCAGAGGTAATGTGAGCATGAGCCTGGACTACAAAAAGGAAAAAGATAAATTGCTCTGCATAGAGCCAGAAGGGAAATTTGGTTCATTCTAACCCAGAATCAGTTGGAGCAAAATGAAGCAAAGACAAGAAGACAAAGATTGAGCGGAGTGGATCGGCCATGTATTTTTTTCTGCAGGGGTGGGATGACCAAAACACAAGCTGAAAGTTGGTTAGGTGGCCAGGAAATAAACGGTTCTCTTCTATAGCTGCACACATCCCCGCCCGCTGCACCAGTATAAACCGTTGGATCTGTCTTAAAGTGTGAACGGTTTTGTTAATTTAATAGAAATCAAATAAGTTGTCACTTTCAGGCACACACTGTATGGAGTAGAGTCTGTATGGGTGGATGGGAGATTTGGAACCAGACAAGGTTTTGAGAGTATACCTAATCCTCCTGGAATCTGCATTAACCTTGGAAAGGTCTTTGGACCTCTACAGCGGATGGATGTAGCTCTCAAGGGTCTGGGAGAAAGCAGCTGACAACTGAGCTACACAAAAAGCAGGAGAGAAAAGATATTCCCCTTAAACTACAGTAATAGGGAGGCTTGCTAAAATCTACACTGAATTCGTAGTTCCGACTGTTATCTTCTCGCTGCTTTAATAAAGGAAGAGAAAGTATGAACTCTCTTGGAACTTACATCCTTCAAACATATTTTCCATAGGTGGCATCAAATAACGGATTTGCAGAGTTTTGGCAGCTGAGAATTCAAGGTGGGGAAAGACTGGAATAAAATAGCCCCACATTTTAAAAGTAGTTATCTGTAACTGGTAGAATCATGTTATACTTTATTTTACACTTTATGATTTTTACAAATTAGACAAGATGTATATTATATGTACTATTTTTTAATTCAAATATATATAAAAGTATAAAAACATAGTATTAATCAACCTCTTTAACCAGTTTCAAATGATCAGTTTTTAGCTCTTTAGTTTCACTTGCTTCTCTGTCTACTCCTTTTTCTTTTTTGGACAAAAAAATTTTTTTAATATATTTTATTTATTTGACAGAGAGAGATCACAAGTAGGCAGAGAGGCAGGCAGAGAGAGAGAAGGGGAAGCAGGCTCCCCGCCCAGCAGAGAGCCCGATGCGGGGCTCAATCCCAGGACCCTGAGACCATGACCCGAGCTGAAGGTAGAGGCTTAACCCACTGAGCCACCCAGGCGCCCCTGGACAAAATATTTTGAAGCAAATCCTATTTATCTGTAAATACTTCAGCATATATCATTAACAGATAATAAACTTAAAAAACCTCCACAACCAAATATTAGTATCATACCCAAGAAAAATAATGTTAATTCCTCATGATCGTCTAATTTTTGTGTTCAGTTCATTATGATCATCTCCAAAAAATTTCTTTGTCTTTTTTTTTTGTTTTGACATTTCATAAGGATCCAAACAAGTTCTACAGATGCTTCTGCATAGTAGAAGCATCTTCTTAAGCCTTCTTACTTAGATAAAAATTCTCCCTCTGCATTTCTTTCCATCCATATGCTTTTTGTGTTGTGTGTCCAGTAGAATTTACCATATTCTAGATTTGGTTGGTTAGATTCTTATAGTATTACTTGACTCGTTTTCATCTATTGCCCTGATTTTTCAGAGTCGTAGAGATATAGAGGCTTGATCAGATTCACTTTCAGGTTTTTTACTGCATTAGAGGTGGTACTGTGTAGGTAATGACATCCTATCAGGAGGCGCATACTGTTTGCTCCACATTCAATTATGATGGGCCAGTTGGTTCAAGTGGTCTTAGCTTGATCCAACCATTATACAGTTTTCTGTCAACCTTTCATTAATGATCCAAGCAGCCATTATTTTTCCTGATGGTTATAAAATGGTGATATTTCAAATTCTATTATTTATCCTGCACTTAAATTAGTTCAGTTCCTTTTTTTTTCTTCCCCAAGATTTTACTTATTTGCTTGACAAGAGAACACAAGCAGGGGGAGATGCAGGCAGAGGGAGAGGGAGAAGCAGGCTCTCTGCTGAGCAGGACCCTGGGATCATGAACTGAACTGAAAGTGGACACAACCAACCGAGCCACCCAGGTGCTCCTAAATTATATTTTAGTTCTAGTAAGAATTACTTCTCATCAATCATCTGGCTAGTTACTTTTATTTTGTATTAGTTACCTATTGCTGCATAATAAATTACTCTAGATCTTAATGGTTCAAGGCCATAATAACCATTTATTGTTAGTACAGACTCATAAATAGATTCCTCTGCTTTCAGGCTTGCCACCTGCAAATTCATTCTCTATACAACTGCCAGAGGGTCTATGAAAAATAGAGCCCAACCGTTATTAAACTGTTGAGTGGATAGAATAATTAATTCTTAAATCTCACAATTTAAGGAAGGAATAAGTGCTAATGACTTTTTACCTAGCTTTGAAGTCAAAAGTTGTCATTTACAAAATATCTTATGATTTATACAGCTCAGTCCTATTCTGTGTGAGAAGGGATTGCAGAAGGATGTGTCTCTTAGGAGGGCCACTTGGAGACTTTCTACTATACTTTTTCTAGGAAAGGAAAGTTGAACCTATCCATCTTTCACTTTAGTCGAATTTCAGAATAATGAATGGTACACTAGCAACTTCCATAGGTGACAAGTTGTTTTTTTTTAAATCCCTTGGTGGAATGTATGTATGGAGTATCATTACAACTACATGTACTTTATATATTGGCATGTTTAAATCCATTACAGCTATTATTCTATGGAATTCTGAAATGGTCCCATCTTTGGCCAGTGGGAGTCTCTTTAGGTTGGCTTCTGTCTTCTTTTAAAATCGCCCTAGAAGTCTTTGACAACTCTCCTGCTTTCAGGCACAAAAGACATCCAGGATTGTATCATATATTTCCTACCCTAGAGTCGAGTGTCCAATTATACAAGAAGTCCTGGTTTATTTATTTATTTTTTTTAGAAGTCCTGGTTTATTATTTTGTGGAAAATGCCATTTGGAAATAACAATTTTGGTATTAGAGTTTTCATTCTTACTGAGTTACTGTTGTTTCTAGATTTCTTTTTTTCCCCCAATTTTTAAAAATTAATTTCATTTCTTTTCAGCGTAACAGAATTCATAGTTTGTTTCTAGATTTCTTTAGTGGATATAGCTAGGAAATAAGTACTTTAGAAGGAGAAAATCGGGTCATGAATTCATGTTATTTCTAGTTACTCCCTTAGGTTATAGCCATCCATTCATCCATCCATCCATCAAGCTATCTTACTAAATAGCTATTTTTATCTTTATCTGTAGTTTCAAAATAATACCAATGCGACCACTAACATGAAGATGAGAAATAAAATATCTCTATGGTTCTTTTTGTCCTTATGATATAACTCACTGTACAGTCAATTTATAATCAACTGAACTAAATCTTCTCTCAGGTTATGCCACCGATTTGAAATACAGTTAGATTCATTTATTTCCTTATTTTCTTTCAGTGCTTAAGAATTACTCCTTTTCTATTTTCTGGGTGATTAAAAGTCCAGTTTTTTGGGGGAGTGTTGGGTGAGCCTTGGTGATGGGTATTAAGGAGGGCATGGATTGCATGGAGCACTGGGTGTTACATGAAACAATGAATCATGGAACATAAAAAAAAAAAAAAAACCCAACAAGTCCACCTTTCATCCCTGTCATCACCTTGTTTTCTTTCTCATTCTACAGGTGGCCATTTCTATTTTTTTTTCCTGTAATCTGCCTGTTTTTTTTTAAGCCTTAGAAAAACATGACCATATGTGTATGTGTAGATAAATACACATGTCTATGTGTATGTATTTATATCTATTTATCTATATCTATCATTCCCTCTTCTTGCATGCTTCTTTACCCTACTTTTTTCACTTTCTATATCCTGAGGATCGCTCCACAGCAACATAGCCACAGATAAAGATTTTCATAGCCGTGTCCTCTGTGGTGTAAATATTCTCTAGTTTTACTTATCAGATACGTAGTGACGCACATCTTGTGTTTAAACGAAGAGAGTTTGCTCTGGTGGGGCCAGTGTCTGTTTCTCTATAGCCTCACCACAAGATTAGACAAGTTTTTGAACTGTTTCTTAATCTTAGCCTTAACTTGGAACCCCTAGAAAATAGAGTCTAAAAGCAGTTCCACGGAAATGAAGGGGTACTCTGCCTGGCAAGCAAGAGTGAGAGAGAGCAAAGTGAGTTACCCAGCTGGCTACACCAGCTGGCTCCTTGGAGATGGGGTATTTCTTAAGGGGCTGGACAGAGCGATACAATTCTTGGGAATCTTGAAGCAGGGAGAAGAGCACAGCAGGAGCAGATAGGATGACAGCAGGCCCTGTCACACCTCGAACAATAGAAGAAAGAACTCACTTTTGCTGCACCGGCAAGGAAAGACTAAGGAGCATTATGAGCAGGAAAGAGACAGGAGGGGAATTTTTAGCAAGATTCAGAGGGAGGGGGGTTTGGGAACAGGGTACTAGTTGGAAAACGTCACTGTCCCACAGAAGAGCACTAGGAGACTGCACGAAACACTTGCTGGGTGAAAGCAGAAAACAAAAATGGACAAAGAATTCTTAATTTGGAGAGTCTGGGGGACCTCAGAGAGTCTCCGATTGGGCACTATAGTTTGGAAACCTCCAAAATTTTATGCAAATTTTTGTGTCTTAAGCGTGTTTATTTTTCAGAGGAAAGGATTCTTAGATTTCACCTGATTCTTGGACATCTGTGAGCCAAAAAATAATCAGGAAACCCAGCATCACTCACCGATAGATTTATGTTGTAAATAAGCCTCATTTATGAACTTAGTGTAAGTCTCGGGTGCCTTTCACATCTTACAGCCACATTCTCTCTGAATTCCTATCCTACTTACTGTCTGTGCAGCTCACTTTTACATTTATCTTGGTTTTTGTAAGTTTTGGTTTTCCTACTCTGCTTTTCTTTCTTTCTTTTTTTTTTAACATTTTATTTATTTATTTATTTAATTTATTTATTTGACACAGAGAGAGAGAGATCACAAGCAGGCAGAGAGGCAGGCAGAGAGAGAGAGGGGGAAGCAGGCTCCCTGCTGAGCAGAGAGCCCAATGCGATGCGGGGCTGGGCTCCAAGCTGGAGCTGGATCCCAGGACCCTGAAATCATGACCTGAGCTTAAGACAGACACGTAACCCAGGTGCCCCTACCCTGTGCTTTTCTTAAAGGAACAAGCCTCATATCACCCTCAGTCATCATCAGAATATGACCTTAAGGTGTTAAAAGAAACTGAGGCATATTAAACATTTTGAGTTTATTTGAGCAAAGATTGACTTGAACCGGGTAGCCTCCAATCTAGCAGGTAGAAAGGAGCTCTGAGGAGCTGTAGCAAATGAAAGACTTTTACCGCCAGAAGGGAGTGGGAAACAAGGAAGTTACACTGGCAAAAAAGCAGACTGGTTATGGCAAGATCTTGTTCCTTTTCAGGATGGCAGGGGTCTATCAGGCCGATTATCTAAGTCGTGCTGATCAGGTGATTCCCGACTGACTGGTTTCAGACTCCACTTCTGGGACAGCCTAAACTCTAATTAAGTCAAGTCTCGGTTTGGCGCTGTAGGGCTGAGCATAAGCAACTCCATTTGGGGCCTGTTGTCTTGTTTTTAACAAAGGTCAAGCAAAATGCAAATTAAATGAAGTAAAATCTGCTTAAAAACCTGTTGCATGTACATATATGGATAAGTTACAACTAAACAGATCTCTTCTTTTAGCCCTGGCTGCTGACTAACAACTGAAATAGCTTACTGGTTCTCTGTTGCATCAGAGCTCATCCCAGGAGCATGAAGGCCTTACATGAACTCTGCCTTATTATACCCTCATTTGAGAAACTGCATTAGGACACAGCTGGATCTGTGTATGCTGACATACTTGGAGCAGGAAAGCAGGGCCTGCAGGGTTTACCGAGTCCAGAGTCCTCACCTTATCAAGCCTGACCCCCCACCTTACTTGGCACAAGACTTTCCCTTATGTATCCACAATGTCTCCTACTTTCAGCTGTGAGGCACATAACCAAAGGGATCATTCTGAGTTTTTTTTTTTTTTTTTAAGATGTATACCATCCAGCTATGCATTGGTAAGACACTGAACAGCTTTGAGAGTTCTCATGAAACACCATGAAATTCATGCTTCCGGGCTAGGACTTGACTTTTGAGCATTAAAAAAATATTTTATTGTGTGTGTTAGTTATTTTTCAGAAAAAGACCAAACTTTAGCTTTGATCTGTCTATACTGTGACCTAGAAATTCAACTTAGTATTAGCCTCATTTAGGTAAAAGACAAAAGTGTGGAGCCATGTAAAGGTAAAAGTCTGGGATAGAGGAAAACTTCTTAAATACCACTGAAAAGTACATTACAAAGAAAACATCTTCTTTTAAAAAAGGATTCCTATTATTGAGATTGGAGCAGAATTATAAAACTTACTGAAAGGAGTAAAATTCTTTGTAAACTCCTGCTACTAGTAGAGCTGAATATCTGTGAGTGGGAACCTTAATATTTTTAAACAGCTTCAGTGAGGCATAATTTACATACCATAAAATTTGCCTTTTTTAAATTCAGGAAGCTGTACTTTAAGTCATTATATGCAATAGTCACAAGAGCTACTTCTGTCTGTACAGTAGTGCTTCACGTGTAGTCAATACGGTGAGTGTTTTGTTATTTTATTTATTTATTTAAAATATTTTATTTCTTTATTTGACAGAAAGAGATCACAACAAGTATGCAGAGAGGCAGGCAGAGAGAGAGAAGTAAGCAGGCTTCCCGCTGAGCAAGGAGCCTGATGTGGGGCTCCATCCCAGGACCCTGAGACCATGACCTGAGCTGAAGGCAGAGGCTTAACCCATTAGCCACCCAGGTGCCCCTTGTTGTTATTTTAATAAGAAGATCCCAAACATTGGTCCCAATTTTGATAAGAAAGATTTAGAATCCTGTAAAGAAACTTGTCAGAGGTGTCATTCCCATTGTACATGATTAATCAAGTCTATTAGTTATTCAAGTCAAGGCTCTCAAGTTAGACCGTGAGAAACAGCTTTCCACCCACACAGGAATTGATGAAACCCCCAGGGTTTGTGTTATGAGGCAAGTTACTTCTAATTTGGAGAAAATATGAAATGTCAATTGAAGTCAACTTCATTTAAAAAAAGTAAGAATAAATGAACAGATTATATCCTGTAGCTAAAGAGATATTTAACACTTTTGTTACCTTACCTATATCATTAGCTGCTTTAAAATTCATTTCTTGTTATTTAGGTTCTGGAGAGAGCTTTCATCCTGGAGCTCGAACATTTGATTTTGGGGCCTGCTGTACTACTTTTAAAGTGATGGTTTATCCTCTTGATTCACTTGCAATCTCTGAGGCTTACTTTCCCATCCATTAAATTGGGACTAGGATATTTGCTGCGACTAATTTAGGAAGGTGTGATTAGGAGCAACGGAAATAATGTATGCAAAAATGCTGCTGTGCAATTGTATTGTATTACTTTTGTTACCACAAATCAAGAAAATTTTCTATATTACTCAAGATGATCTGCAAATAGTTTTTTTTTTTTAATTTTTAAAATTTATTTATTTGTCAGAGAGAGAGGGAGAGAGAGAGAGCGAGCACAGGCAGAGTGGCAGGCAGAGGCAGAGGGAGAAGCAGGCTCCCCGCCGAGCAAGGAGCCCGATGTGAGACTCGATCCCAGGACGCTGGGATCATGACCTGAGCCGAAGGCAGCCGCTTAACCAACTGAGCCACCCAGGTGTCCCAATCTGCAAATAGTTAAGTGTCTATCTACACTAGACACTATATTTTCCAAGATAAACACCTGTGGCTTTTAAATGGAAACAGGCCCTTTATTCCATATGGAATAATGATGAGTTGGAGTGAATTTCTTACGTGGTCCTTCAATTTCCTCTACTTTCTTACTGTTACTTCCATTCTTTATTACTATCAGTTTACTTATTATCACATTAAAAGATTGACAAAAACACCTCGTAGATGACCTGAAGAATGACCACATTTCTTTAGATAAAGTGAGGTAAATTTGTTTTTTTGAATAATTAAGCTTAGTTAAATAGCAAATTAGAACGCATAAGTTGTAAAGCAAACCTAAAGATTTCATTTAAGATTGTAAAGAAGTAACAATAAAATCATAATGGTTAAGCTAATTCAAACATATATTTCTTTAGGATGGTGGCGTCCCAAGCCTCAGGTTTTGTCCTAAGTACCTCCATGGCCTTGAGCACATTACACATTTTTTCTTCGCAAGTTTCCATAAAATTCAGCTAATATTTTAAATTTATTGATCAGCACATTAGATGCCTTGGACATTCCAGAACACCAAGACTTTTCATTCTTGTTTTGGATTAATTTAGATTTGATTCCCCACTGACCTTCCTCCCACAATCATAATTGGTAGGTCATAATATCCCATGAATATTTCTCTGTAATATCTTCTAAATTAATTTTTCCTTTTTTATGGCTATTTATTAAAACCAGTCCCTTCATAATGTGCTTAGATTTTCCAAAACTGTCTCCTACTGATACTCCAATATATCCATGCTATAAGGGGATGTCGACAGGATTGTCTTTACCGTGGCTTTTTCCTGCCCAGAAACTGCTTCTGTCTCATTCTTGAGGACAATCAAATCTGTTATCTATCACATCAAATCTGTTATCTATCACATCGATTTCCCATCCTCCTATACTTCATGTGTCCCATTTCTTATAGCTAATCAATTACAATATTATGTTTAGTCAGTTTGGCTTCATGCTCATGATCATCATGGGGTCACCTTGCTTGTCCTTACATTTGCACTTGTGCTTAGAACCCTTGGAATGAAGATTACTTCTACTTTTTCATTGAATAGCTACTCATTGGTTCATGAACTGAACAAATAATTAATGAATGCCAATTCTATGAAGAGCTGGGCAGCTCTTCAAGGTGTGAGGGATACAATGATAGAACGAGAGATCAGGCCCATTGTCAGGGGAAAATAATAAATAACATATAAACAAGCAAACAAAATTTGAGAATAATATTTATGGAGAAAATAAAATATGATGATATGATAGAAAATGAATGGAGGGAGGGATAGTTTTGGGTTGATCTAAGGGAGCATCTTCCTGAGGAGGTGTTAAGGAGGCAGCCAAATGGAGACTAATGGCAAGGGTGCCCCCTGCTGGAAGACACAGTGTACTGGTCTAGAAGCCACAATGAGCTGGGTGTATTCAAAGGACAGAAGTAGACTAACTGGACTTGAGCATACTGAGGGAATAAGAGAGAAGGTCCAAGAGGCTGCAGCGGCCAGATCATGGAGGGCCTTATAGGTTATGGTGGAGGCTTTAGATTTTATTCTACATGTCCTAAGAAGTCATTGGAGAGTAGTTTTGGGTAAGACATAGGAAGATCTAATGACATCTCCTCTCTACCTCTCTTACCACCTCTCTAACTCCCCTCTACCTCTACCACCTCCCCTCTACCTCTCTCCCACCTCCCCATCTGCTTCCCGCCAAGAAGCCTTTCCTCACCAACTCAGTGCATCGTAATTAGCAGTTGTTTGAACTTTGCACTTTGCTTTTGGTTATTTTCTGGTGAGGAGGTGGGGGAGAACTGTTCAGGGAAGGTAAGGGATTCATGTAGGTGTTAAAAAAAACTGGGTGCTCTTCTACCCTTGTCTTCTAGGGGATGTTCTGATATCTTACTTCCGGAATTGCTCTGCAGGGAGCTAGCTTAGTGGCGAAGGGCATCATGCCTTCTGACATGCCCTATGGGACAATGTAGACTGATCACTTTGTGGCTGTCTCATACAGGTGGAGAACAGCTACGATGTAAGAAACTGAATTGAATAGCTAGAGTGGAAGAAATGGAAGGACACACTGCTTATGTCCTCTTTCTTTGGCGTATTCCCAGAGCACCCTCTCACACTACGTATGCATGGGGAGGTGCTTAAGAAAAGAGGTTCCTTAAAAGACAACACTCCTTCGTTCTTCCCACTCAATAGGTTGTTTTCTTTCATACTAACGTAGTTTGGAAGTCAAATCACACAGCTTTGCGAGGGTCCACCTAGCGAGGCCCTTTCTGATAAAGCTCAAATCCAAATACGAAAATGAATCTGGTAGGCAAACCCTTGAACATTTCTGGTAACACTCTCAATGCTATGAATTTAAGATTCTTTTCCATGGTGTCTGGAATGAGATGTAGTGGCTCATTTCCATTGTTTAAAAGAATTGAGAAGATGGCATAAATGTTGCACGGACCCTTCCCAGTTGCTTTTATCCATCGCCCAGTCACTTAGGAAGTCCACATAAAAACATTTTGAATGTGAGCTTCAGTGTGGGTTTCTAGTGTGTATGAGTGGAGCGCTGCTTAGCACACAAATAACCTACCAGTTTCTTAGTTAATAATGTCATACTTACTAAGCAGCAGCTCTACCCTCTATGCATGTTCCACCGTTGGCACATTTCATTAAACTGCAGGGAGAAGCATCGCACTGGTCAACGCTGCGCCCGGCAGTCGGGTGGCCCTCAGGGTCTCCCAGGCCTCTGAAATGGCCCTTCTCAGTGCGAACTTGCACAGTGAAAATGCAACCTTGGAGAAAGGCAAAAATACTTCATATTAAAACACTGGAAGAAACAGACAAAACAAGAAGAGAATTTTTAAAAAAGCATTTGTTTCATGATAACGTAATACATGTCAATTTTTAAGAAAAGACTATAAAAATGTAAAAACACAGAGAAGCACAGAGAGAAAAATAAAAAAAATTATATACAGTATCAACACTGTAGAAAAGACAATGTTTTTTTTTTTTTTAAGATTTATTTATTTATTTGAGAGAGAGAGAGTGAGCAGGGGTGGGGCAGAGGGAAAGAATCTCAAGTGGACTCCACCTTGAGTGGGCAGCCTGATGTGGGACTTGATCCCAGGACCCTGAGATCATGACCTGAGCTAAAACTAAGAGTCGGCCGCTCAACCGACTGAGCCACCCCTTGCCCCCAGAAAAGACAATTATTAACATTTTGGTATGTATTATATACCACTAATTATTAACACACTAATTATTATACACACAGCAGTTTTTCTATGGTTAGCTGTATTTTCTTGTAAACAAAAATAGAATCCTGCATTAACTCTATAATATAAAGTATCCCAAGCATTTGTATAGCATAAATACCATTAACCCTTTTTTCATAGCATTAACTATTTTTAAATGATGGCCTACTGTTGTTTTATATAATATACCTAGTTAACCTTCAATTATTGGGCAATTGACTCATTTCTACTTTTTTTGCTATTAAAAATAATGCTATGATTAACATTATATGGATATTCTTTGTGTATTTGCTAATTATTTTCTTAGTATTATTTCTTAGCAGGAACACTATTAGCACAAAAGATATAGATGCTTTGAAGGATGTCCCAGTGTCATAGATATTTTGCACAATTTTACTTCCCCCACTCACTACTGGAACATCTGCTTCTTCATAACGATCACAAATAACGATCACATGCAAGAGATTATTGTGTTTCCTTTTAAAATGAAATAAAGAATAAAATTTTCTTTTGATATTTTTAATTGGGTTGAAAACCTTTTAATAAATTTATAAGCCATTTGTATTTCTTCCTTTTCATTTGTTCATTATGTAATTTTTTTCCTCTATTCACCACTTTAAACATTAATTTGGAAGACCTGCTTACATAATGAGTGTATTAGTTGTTTTTCCTATATTGTTAATACTTTCCTTAGTTTAATATTTGCCATTTAATTTTGCTTATGGTGAAACTCTTATTTTTTTATGTAGAGAAGTTTGTAATTTTTATGTTGTCTCATTTCTTTTTTTTCCCTCAAGGACTGGTTTCTGCGTTTTTCCTTAGAAAGTTCTTTCCCGGGTATACACTGAACGATCTTACTGATATACAGAATCTAAATAACGTCTAGCTCATAGAAGCAGAGTGGAATGGTGGTTGCCAGGGGCTGGGAGTGGGAGAAATAGGGAGAGGTTAGTCAAATGGTACCAACTTTCACTTATAAGATGAGTAAGTCCTGGGGATCCAATACACAGCATGTGCCTATAGTCAATAATACTGTATTATATACTTGAAATTTCCTAAGAAAGTAAATTGTAGGGATGCCTGGGTGGCTCAGTTGGTTGGGCGGCTGCCTTCGGCTCAGGTCATGATCCCAGCATCCTGGGATCGAGTCCCACATCGGGCTCCTTGCTTGCCAGGGAGCCTGCTTCTCCCTCTGCCTCTGCCTGCTACTCTGTCTGCCTGTGCTCACTTGCTCTCTCTCCCTCTGTCTCTGACAAATAAATAAATAAATAAAATCTTGAAAAAAAACAAAAATAAAAAACGAAAGTAAATTGTAACTGTTCTCACCACACATACATACAAGGTAGCCATGTTAGATGATGAATGTGTTAACTTGAGCATAGTATTCTTTTCACAATGTATATTTATTCCAAATCATAACATTCTACACCTTAAATATATACTATTTTATTTGTCAATTGTATTCAGTAGTGCTGGGAAAAGAAAGATCTTTAACACCCCAAGATTAGGAAAATATAAACAAAAAGAGCAGTTCAACAAAGACTTTATATGCAACTGTTTGGGACCCTGAAATGTATTATAATTTTACTCCTCTCCTTCAACACAGTTTATTTATAAAGTATTTTTAAGTCAATATAGTTATCAGTCATAAATACTGTCTTTAAAATGAGAAAATAAAGGCTAGACTAGGTTTTATTTTTGAAACTTTAAGGAGCTAAAAGCATGGAATCATTCCTCATGGTGAAAAAGATGGGCTCAGTTTTGAAAGGTCAAGGATTTACTTTCCAACTTAATTTCCACTGGCATTTTCACTGACGAGCACCACTCTCAGCAGGCACTGATATTTTCTTATTGTGAGAGAACAATGATTGTCCTGCCTCAGATTTAACCTTTGTTATTTCTCCAAGTCCTGCCATCTGCTATTACACAAAAAAAGCACTGCACAAAATCAAGAAACTAATGAGTGCTACCAGCTGTATACAGAATAACCAGGCAACTTAATTAACAAAGCAGGGTTTCCCGTGCTTTTTGCAGAGTGAAATGCACTCAGCAGAGAGCAGAAGTGTGAGTATAGAATGGAGTCAGGTGGGTCTGGGTTCAATTGTAACCTCTGCCACACAGTGGGTAGCTGATCCAAGCCTGAGTGCCAATCTTTGTGCTTTTAAAATGGGGACAAGAATAACTATTCTATGAATTAAGAGGAATGGGGTAATATACATAACCGGCCAGTATAATCCTTGGCAATTAGCAGGTGGCATATTCTATTCTGTCTTCCTGTCTCAAGACCTTTACTGCCTTTATAAAACTTTTTTTCTTTTTAGCAAAAATTGAGCTTTTTGTAATCATGCACTGAAAAAAAAACTTGCAAATGACTATAACAAATATTAAATTCTGAAATGTTTCATTTAAAACCACTTCTACTTTGTATGGATAAATGAAGCGCTTTTGTTATGAGGAACTGCTGCAATAGATTTTTGGCTAAAAACATGGCAATGCTATATTTAGAGAAACATTTGGCTAATACAAATAGTTAAATGTGTTTATTTTACAGAGAGATGCTTCATGTCAGTCAACATATGCGGTTTACGGGCAATGACAGTGGAAGCCATATGTAGAATATATATTGTATATTTTCAGTCCTACTAACACAGCAAAGTATAATCTGCTTAGTATCACAACATGCAGGGGCGCCTGGGTGGCTCCATCCGTTAAGCCTCTGCGTTTGGCGGAGGTCGTGACCTCGGGTTTCTGGGAGGTTTTCCAGCATTGGACTCCTTGCTCAGCAGGGAGCCTGCTTCTCCCTCTGCCTCTGCTCCTCCCCCTGCTTGTGTTCGCTCTCTCAAATAAATAAGTAAATAAAATCTCAGGGAAAAGTTTAGCACCGTGCACCACATATTCAATACACACTTCCTGCAAATGGTAAAGTACTTATGATAAAGACTTGGAAGACATTAGCCGTGTGTATCACATAAGTGATGGCATTTTTTGGACAGTAAGATAATACTTAAATTGTTGCAATAAATCCTTTCTCCCCCTCACCTTGTGTTCTGGTTTTGAAAAGTACCATGCCGTTAAAAAGAGAGAGAGAGAAAGCTGAACTAGCAAGAAACTGACCATACTGACAGAACAGGGTGTTTTAGTTGGAATAACATGTTCTTTACAGTGTTGTCGATGAATCTGAATCTATTTCATGCCCACTCTGGTATTCAGTTGAGTGATAAATACTTAGTAATGCTGGTATCAATGAATCCGAGCTGCTATAACACTAGAATAATAGTTAGCTGGGACAGTAGATTTCCCCATGTTCACACTGGCTGAGAGTAACTTCTGGTTCTACGTTAGGACTAAATAGGTCTGTCAGTGAAAGCAACAGGTCTTGGAACACTGATGAACGTGAGGGATCTTCTTCATATAAAAATGCACATGGCGGGGGGCATCTGGGTGGCTCAGTGGGTTAAGAGCCACTGCCTTCGGCTCGGGTCATGATCTCAGGGTTCTGGGATGGAGCCTGGCGTCAGGCTCTCTGCTCAGCGGGGAGCCTGGTTCCCCCTGCCTCTCTGCCTACTTGTGATCTCTCTCTCTCTCTCTCTGTCAAATAAATAAGTAAAATCTAAAAAAAAAAAAATGCACATGGGCACATGCGCGATTATGGGTGTGGTTTCAGAAGACTCAAGGACCCCCTGAATCCCATCCAGGAACCTCAAGCTGAGAACCCTGCAGCTTGGGAAGAGATGTAACTTTGGAGAGGAGGGTGGAATTCTTACAGCAGGTGAGATAGTAAGGCCTTCTCTGTCTGGCTTATGTCGATTATTCTGGATAAGGGTTAAATAACTTCAAGATCTTCATAAGTTATTATTAAAGGTTATAGGGAAGTAATGGCTCATTAGAAACCATTTCCAGAACAAAAACAAATGGGCTTTATCAACAGTAGGGATTTATATTTTAGACAGGGAACTTCTAGATTAATTTATCACTAGTGTTTATAAAAATATGAAAGCCTAAATCATATACTCTTTTACTATGTGTAATCACCACTCTAAAGCAACTGTGGTAACCTTAGTCTATTTATTAAAAATTTTCATGAAACTCTGCATTTGTTTTGTTATGATTAATACAGTGGCTTCCAAATTGAGGGAGGCTTATTGAAATGCATATTTTATTTATTTATTTATTGGAATGCAAATTTTTAGATTCCATCACAGATATCGTGATGAGGTTGTTCTGGCATAGTGTCCAGAAATCTATATTTTAAGGAAATTTTCCTATATCCTTCTTTACAGACAGTAGTAGTGGGTCCTGCTGGGATCCGGTTGTGATGGTACACTGGCAACAAGTATCCAAAATTTACAGAACATAGAGAATGTGTGTTAATAATGGATGGGAGGCAGTCAGCAGGGGAGGATTCAAGAGACAAGTGATAAGATTAGGGGCTTTCAAGGTCATGGAACTTCCAAGAGACCGGATTAAGAGGCATTTGCTGAGACAACCTGCCCAAGACTTAGATCCCAAGAACCCTGGCAGCTGACGTGGTTCCAGGTGTGTGCAATCCTAGTGTTTCTGTCAGAGGAAGGATCCGCTGTGTGCTTGCTGCACTCGGCTCCCCGACACACAGAGAAAATGACAGGTTTGGGGAGAGCCTCTGTTCTCATTAGCAAGATGTACAGAAAATTCATAATACAAGGGAGAAAATTACACAAGAAAACCACAGGAAGCACTGGACTTCAATAAATCTGACGATATCGAATCCAAGGACACATGATAGAATTATAATAATATAAACATACATCGAGTGTTTATCATGCATTAGTTTTGGGGCTAAGCATTTACTGTAATTATTTCACTTAATTGATTAACTCAGAAGAACCCTATGAGGTGGGTATTTTTCTCCTCTGAGGAGAAAAGAGAAGGAAATGGAAGCTCAGAGAGTCTGAGTGGCAGGCTACAAGTTACGTAGTGGCTACATGGCAGAGCCTGAATCAGGATGCCCCGACTCCAGAGCCTGCTCCTAACGGGTGTCCACACGTGTAGCAGAGAAGGAGAAGCCGGTGTCTGAGAGGAGCTGTGCCCCGTCCCACCAGCAGCACCGTCGTCATCGCTAACGTGAAGCAGGCACGTAAGCCAGGCGCCAACCTTGTGCTCTCTCAGCATTACCTCCATTTCAGAACTGCGCCGGAGAGAAGCGCTGTTCTTACTCCATTTGACAGGTGAGGCTCAGTGAGGCACAGGGTGGCACTGGCCAGGGCCCTGAGGCTTGCAGGTGGCAGAGCTGGGGTGCACACCCCAGCTGGTGGCTGGGTTTCGGAGTCCACGCTCTTATCCCTATTCCTGGAGAATTTACGTAAGGTCGTCTGTGAATAAATGACAGCAAGGTTTGATGACCCCCCCCCGCCCCCAGGGTCTCCACTTGCTATGGGGAAGATGTGCATTTTTGTATTCATAAGTTTACCCATCCTTTTTCTTGAATATAGTGTTTTTAAGAAGTCACTGATTCGTCATGCCCTTACAGTCTTTTCCAGATGATCTCCTGCTGTGCAAGAACTGTCGAGTTACTACATTGAGCACAGCGCCTTAATATGCTTTAAACTCTTCTGTAAGACACCCTTCTGAGACTCAGCACTGATTACATATTCAAGGAAAAAGTTTCCCTGGACAGCCTTGGCAGACGAACTCATTTAACTGGAAGATGACCTTGGATCATGCGGGTTAGCTGTGTTGCTTTCGTATGTTTCCCGTACATGGGCTCCTGCATCCGAGTTTCGGCAGAAGTCAGGGAAGGTGGGGAGAAGGATGCTGCCAGGCAGGCAGAGAACTCAAGTGCCTGAAATGGCTCCTGATGGCAACTCCTGTCCTGCCGAGATGTGCCTCACACCCTGCTCCCTATTCCTGGACTTCTGCCGGAGAGTAGGCGGGTTGCGGGCAGGTGGCCAAGGACACTATAACCAACAGCTCCTTGAGCAAATATTCTGAGACTAGGATCCATCAAAAAGCTTATTTTTCACCAAATGCACTATATAATAATTCAACGCATGTCTTTATCTCACCACTCTACTGTGAATCAGCTTTGTGGGAGAAGGTCCGAGTCTATTTCCCCTTCTGAATACAGAGAGACAGACTATGGCAATACAATCACTTGCTCAAGCATAATGTTCCCCCTTAACCCTCTTGAACTGTGGGCTACACCTCGGTGGTACGGATCAGTTGGCAGCAGTCATCTTTCACCTGGACATCAAGTGTGTTCCAAAGTTAGAGTTTCAGTTTTTACTGTGACTCCATG
This sequence comes from Mellivora capensis, assembly GCA_004024625.1. Classification (NCBI taxonomy): domain Eukaryota; kingdom Metazoa; phylum Chordata; class Mammalia; order Carnivora; family Mustelidae; genus Mellivora; species Mellivora capensis. The sequence goes on along the minus strand of PISX010013456.1, from coordinate 35,447 downwards.
AGGTTTACCCTGCTTGCCCTATATTAAAAAGCATCCCATACACACACACACACACACACACACACATATAAAAATTAGAGGCAGCTGGGTGGCTCAGTCAGTTGAGCATCTGCCTTTGGCTCAGGTCATGATCCCAAGGTCCTGGGGTCCAATCCTGCCTTGGGCTCTCTGCTCAGGGGGGGTCTGTTTCTCCCTCTCCCTCTGTCACTGCCCCTACTTGTGATCTCTCTCTCTCTCTCTGTCAAATAAATAAATAAAATCTTAAAAAAAAACCAAACAACTTAGCCATGCCCCTGATTCCCCTATATCATGCTCTATTTTTCCTTTTTCCCCCTACAGAATTTGTCAGCTTATACTATTTTCTTATAGTATTTTTACTTACTCATCATATTCAGTGTTTATTGTCTTTACCCAACTGGAATGTACACTCACAAGGGCGGGGATCTTTGTTTTCTTCATTGGAACACACTACACACGTAGTACATAGGTAGAAAGTGATGAATGAACAGTGACTGAATGCTTTCTATTAAAATCAAATTTCAATCAAACCTGATTAGAAAGAAATACATATTTCTGGTTTTGGAACAAGAAGTACATTATTTAAAGTTTTTTCTTGACTCAGAATTTGAAATGGGTAGATAGAACGTAAAACCATCCATGCCTTACCTTGAAAGCCATTTTTAAAATCGGCTCCACTGGGTAAGAGATCTGGTGTATATTCACTGTAGCCACCTACATAAAACTGACTGACGATATTGAGACCAACCAGTCTTCCCGGGGAGATGACGGATTTATTTTTATTATCATCTACCTTGTAAAGGAAAAGAATTCAAAACCTGTTAAAAAAGGAATTAATTCCCCAGGGTGAACTGTTAAGATACTGTTTTGTTATTTCCCATTAACTTGGTATGAAAAATTCACAAAGACCTGAATTTTGAAAACAAAAAACAAAAAACAAAAACCTCACCACTCTATTCTTTGCTTCTCTGCTGGTATCTGTTACCATGGATATATTAATATAGCAGTCATGATTTTGCATTTCAATCAAAATCACAGTTCTCCAAAGATCAGGAGCTAGCATCCCGCTGGTCTCCCTCTATCTAGCCTTGGTCCCTCCCCTTCCTTTCTCAATACAGCCACCAGAGTCATTTATCAAAAAAAGTCAATTGACTGCGGTACCTAATCCCCCTTCTTAAGTTTTTCAGTAGCTCCCCATAGCTCTTAATAAAAATCTAACTTTCTGGGGACGCCTGGATGGCTCAGTTGGTTAAGCGTCTGCCTTCAATTCAGCTCAGATCATGATCCTGGAGTCCTGGGATCGAGACTCTGGGATGGACCCCTGACTCGGTCTCCCTGCTCAAGGGGGAGCCTTCTTTTCCCTTTCCCTGACTCATGGTCTTCTCTCTCTCTCAAATACATAAATAAAATCTTTAAAAAAAAATCTAACTTCTGGGACGCCTGGGTGGCTCAGTTGGTTAAGCAGCTGCCTTTGGCTCAGGTCATGATCCCAGCGTCCTGGGATCGAGTCCCGCATCGGGCTCTTTGCTCAGCAGGGAGCCTGCTTCTCCCTCTGCCTCTGCCTGCCACTCTGTCTGCCTGTGCTCACTCTCTCTGTGAAATAAATAAATAAAATCTTAAAAAAAAATCTAACTTCTTAGTGTGACGTCTAAGTCCTTTGATAATAATACAGACCTGGTCTACCAGTTAGCCACCTCTTTTGCTCCTCCCTACCTAAAAAGCCACACTGAACTACTCATGTTCTTCAAGTCCACACTGACCACTGTTGTTGTTCTGAACTCCCAGTTATTTGCAGTTATGCTCAAGCATCACCTTCTAGGGGGAACATCTCCTGAGCCCTCTCTCTCACCTTTTCTACATTAGTCATCCCCCTTACTTATCCCCATACCACCTAATTGCAAGCGTGCCTCTCATCCTCAGCTGTGGGCATTTTCTGTGAATTGTGTGGGGCAGGCAGCACGGGCCTGTTGCCTCTGGCCTCTCCTGCACAGATCCGGTGGCCTATGGTAATGCTCAGCAAAGCTGTGGGAAGGAAGAAGGGATGACATTTTACCTTCAGCCAGCCCATCTGGAAGAACCTCCCCAGACGGACGGTGTGGATGGCGAGGCTCAGATCGAGGGGATCACTGCTGATACTGGCTGTGCCCGATCCCAGGTTGTAAGTGTAAAGCACACTGCCGTTGTGCAGACCCACGGCCAGGAAATCATCGCCGTTCAGCCCTGGGATGAGAAGAAACGTGTGGGGCATGCTCGCTGACAGAAAATTCAGGAGTCTAGTCAGCTTTGCTTCATCGTCTAGTTCTGAGGTACAGAGCAGCATACAGGAAGTTATAATCGATGTGCAGCCTCTCGTCCACGCTCAGGTATGTGTGCATCTGGGTATTGTTATTCACACGCCCAGAAACTGTGTGAACACTAGAAGTTTTTCTTTGAAGGGTGAGGGTTCTCATGAACCCTCATCCCGTGAGGGCTCTCGTCAATCCAGAAGCATGATCAATACCTAAGAAGTTGGGATTAAAATCTCATTTTTGTCTGAAGGAAATTCAGTGTGCACTTCACTACACATAGAACTTTATCATAGAGTTGAACTGCTCTGATAGTTCAGAAGAGTCAAAAGATTGCGATAACTGAGCTTCAGCTTTGAAATTCTATGATTTGAAGTTTCAAAAATGTTATTTCCGTAATTGCTCAGGATATGCTATGATTGTTCTATTATAAAAGCTCTTGACCATACCCCTTTGGCCACTTAAAGGTGAGTTGTTTCTGTGTTCCCCAGTCTCATTCTTCCTCCATTAGTTCAGGGCCATCCATGGAGAACAGTGAATTGCAAGACCCAGAACATTCAGGATACAGCTGATACAGACCCGTGGAGAAAGGGGAAGGTGGCTGGGAAAGAACCAGCATCAGACACGAGAGGAGGGTCCTGGCAGTATGCCCGGTGCCATTAGAAAGATTGGAGATGGTCCACGGTGTCATTCCCAGCAGGTGGGCAGAGCACCCACAGGTCAAGGCAGAGTTTCTCGAGTTAAGTGGAGACAAGAGACCTGTCCATGGGAGGAAGGACCTAAATATAGCATCCAGTTTCTGAAAGATGTGGTTGTGGAACTTAATACTGAAATTTTCAGGTAGGAAATTAAGGCAAGGATTTCTGGTCAAAAGAAGAATAGGAGGCCTGATAGAAGTAAGAAGTTTAATCAGGAGGCAAAAGAGTAGAAGTGACTCTTTGGACATGGACAAAGTTTGTTGTGAATGTGCACAACCTCCTTTTTCTACACTTTTATGGGCAATGTTGTGTTCTCCCTTGGCTTCTGTTGTTAGGCTAAGCAAGTGCTTGGACTTTAGAAGCCAAAGGGAGAGAGGGCTGAAGAAAGAATTGTAAGAGACTCTTCCGTGGGCTGTGAATGGGGATTTTTTTTTTTTTTTTAAGGAGTTCTAGTGGGCATCTGCATGGTCTTTTCAATTGTTCAGACTGTTGGAACGGAGATGGTATTCTGCCAGTGGAACTGGTGGTAGGAGAGCAATTTATGTGAGGCATATCCTTTTCTCCTTTCTGTCCTCTTGCCATTCCTCCTTCCTGAAGTCATCAGAAGCCTGTGTCATGCCAAGAACAACACGATCCTCAAGGTTCTCCAGCCTGGCTGAGAGGAGATGGGAAGTTTGTCTCAAGCGCCACAGGGATCAGAGGAAGAGCAGCAGAGGGGCCAGTCATGATGACAGGGTGGGGAGAACAGTTAGGAAAATCCAAAAGAAAGTGATTTTTGAGTTGGTTTCTGAGCTAGCCTGCAAAGTGACAAATGAGAAGTTAGCAGGTAGATGAGGAAAGGGGAGGTTCGGAAGAGGGCTGGTCAAAGCAGAGGGAGTAACATTGCAGTAGAAGCGGAGGAGACAGAATGCTTCCAGGACTGCTGGGGGCTGGGCCTGGCTGGCATTTAGTGTCTGTGGCAGAACGAGCCGTATCCTGAAGGCCTCGTATACTGCAGTGAATGAGACGCTCAGGAGCCATGAAAGGATTCTGAATGGGAGAATTATAGAAGTTTTAGATTTTACTTACTTATTTTTAAAATTTTATTTATTTCTTTTTTAGAGAGAGACTGAAAGAGAGAGAGAAGGGAGGAGGGGCAGATGGAGAGAGAGAGACAATCTTAAGCAATCTCTCCACCCCACACGGAGCCTGACGCGGGCTCGATCTCACAACCCTGATCATGACCCGAGCCAATCAAGAGTTGGACACTTAAAAAAAAAAAAAAAAGAAAAAAAAAAAAAAAGAGTTGGACACTTAACTGACTGAGCCACCCAGGTGCCCCTAGCCTTAGATTTTAGAAGACTCTCATTGCAATGTTGGGGGCAGAACGGAGGCAGATTTGGAATCTCCCTGGAAGATGGTTCCAGTGACTCAAGAGAAGAGGTTAAGGTCCAAATCAAGGTAGAGGCAGAGGGGATAGAGGAAAGAGGAGGGTCATTTGTGTGTGATCTGGAAGGACAACCTGAAAAGACAGATCAGTCTGGAGGGAAGAGATGAAGGGGTCCAAAGAGTTTAAAGAATCAGGTGGAATGACTGGGTCAGTTATGGAGACAGAAACCTTGGCAAGGGGCAGGGTGGGAGAGAGGCTGACTACTCCTGCCTACAGACCTGTCCCGGAGCACAGAAGTAGGGCTGCACGATAAGCAGAGCCAGGGAGCTAATCAAACTGCCAAGCCAATGATCACTTCTTATTTACAAACCACGGGTCCACCCGGGTAGTGTTCCTTTTCTCTGCCACACCTTCCTGTCTGGACTTTTCCTCAGTTGTAACCCCTGTCCGTGAGGGATGGAAGAGACGAGAGAAAGGAAAGTAGTGAACTACCAGAGCCGGTGCTTGGAAGGTGAAGGTTACTTCAGGGAGTTGGAAGTGCTGTAGGAAGAGCTTGTCAAAAATAGATTCTAGATGGACCTTATACCACCTGTGTGAGCATCTCTGAAGCTAGGGCCTCGAAATCTATATATTTTAACAGCATCCCCGACCTGACTAAAATTAATAACTCTAGGAGGGCGAGGGCACATGACCCATTTGCCACCCAGGGCTTCATGTTCAGAAGGGCCTCATGCTTGGTTTAATGCTCTGTGGTTTTTTTTTTTTTTAAGATTTTATTTATTTATTTGACAGAGAGATCACAAGTAGGCAGAGAGGCAGGCAGAGAGAGAGAGAGGGCGAAGCAGGCTCCCCGCCGAGCAGAGAGCCCAATGTGGGGCTCCATCCCAAGACCCTGGGATCATGACCTGAGCTGAAGGCAGAGGCTTAACCCACTGAGCCACCTAGGCGCCCCGGTTTAATGCTCTGTTGTCACTTTTTCAAATTCTCCGAACTGTAAGTTGAAGGTGAAGTCCGTGGGACAACAGAGCATGACCAAGAACAGGGGCAATACATATATGCAAATGTATGTCTGCTGTTTCTTGCCACCCCACTCACAGGTAGTGTTTGTGACTAGAATCCCCCTAGTACTGCGAGTTTGCTGAGACTCCAACTGAGCACAACATAGTGTGTTGCGAGTAAAGACTGCGTAGGTGTGGTGCTGACCACCCCAAGGGGCTATGCTTTCTGCTTGAACCACGAACTTGCTTCCGGCGCAGAAAGGCCATGGTGAGCTCAGAAAGCTGGAAGATGGAGGCGCTTACCATTCCTTTCTTATTGTCATTACTTCTCTGCATTGGCTAATCACTTACACTGAAAGTGGAGACCTCGAGGGAAGGGAAAGAGAGGGGAAGTCCGCAGATACCTTTCTTTTCAGTCCTTCCTTACCCCACAGTGAGCCGAGGGGAGAGAGTGCTGATAGAATGTGGGGGTATCAAGGAGTGAAATGAAGACAGTTGACTTAATTTTGTGCGGCAGCTCTCGTGTTCTGGTAAGAAAGAAGTACCCAAGCAGGTACACGCTATAAAATACCAATTGTGTAGTTTTGGTGATTCTGCATATGGGCTAAATGCTCTGATACTTGCATTTTTAAACTGGCATCTCATGATATAAAAATGAATGATAAAGTCATGTTAATAATTTAATAGTTTACTTAATGTGGACTGACATAAATAGCACTAAAAGACACCGTAAAAGGTGGAGAGACCACCGAAGGAAAGAAATGCTTTCAATACTTTTGATGGCATTTTTTCTTTGCTTTTTGAACAAGAAACCCTGGATTTTCATTATCCGATGGGCCCCACAAGCATGTAGCCGTGCCTGAGGGGCCCTTTGTTGCCTTCATACAACAAACTGGGAGGGAAGAGCAATGAAAACGAGAGTGACCTGTGTGTCTGAGGCTGTGGGGAGGCTTTGTAGGTAGATGAGATGCTGAGACTTGTGGAGGCATATCTGCCTCAGGGTTTGTTGGGTGACGCTGAGGTACATGAGTGCCCGGAAAAGGTCACCTAGCTGCTGGGGTCAGAGCCTGCATCTGAAGTCAGCCTCATGCCACAGCCTGTGCTCCTAACCACTTCCCTGTAGCAGAGCAGGAGAAGCTTGTGTCTGCCAGAGCTGTGCGAACTCCTGCCACCACCAACACTTCCTGAAGGTTCCTCGCTGAGGAGTAAGGGGAGTAATGACACCTCTTAGGAGTTTTCTAGGGATTAAGTGATATTTAATACTAGGTATCATCACAGTGCCAACTTGGCACCTGGTAGGTCCTCAATAGATGCTTTTTTTTTTTTTTCTTTTCCCCTTGACTATGGCCTTACCTTAACTTTGAGTATCTCGTCTTCTTCTCCTGCTTCATTAATACAAAGGCTGGGAAGCAGATATTCCCGACCTGCAAGCTGGAGCACGCATCTGCTTCCAGTTAACCTTTGGGGTCAGGGACAACCGTGAAATTTCTCATTTTTCTTCTTCTTAAAGCCGTAGCCCTGATTGCTTCAGTGTGTTAGTCTGATCTAAGTAAAATATTTTGGAGGGCCAACCATGGAGGTGAAGTGAAGTGACTTGAAGGTATGGTCTGTTAGCATCCATTTATATGTCTTATGTCACTTTCCTGTAACTTATTGAAGTGAAAATTTCTTGCCTTAAAGCACACAGTAATATGAACAATGCCATATTTCAAACAACCACCACTAATTGCATCCTCAAATTTAAGTGTTTGTTTATAACATTGTTCAGTGAGTAGCTTTGAGAAATATATGGGGAAATTTCTATTTTTACATTTGTCAATTCACAAAGTTACAGATGATATTGGGCATTTATACTGTTAGAGATTTTTAGTGTTTGACACAGTGAGTTTTTTCATGAAAAGAACTGGAACTAAGCTCACTTGGCATGCAGAACACAAAGCCACAGCAAATCTTAATGAAACCAGGCTTAGGAAGAAGATTTTCAGACAAAGTAAGGAATATTTGTTGGATATTACTTAGGCGCTGGTACTAAGAAGGAAGGATTTAGGAAGATTATGTTGTGCGAGTGGTAAAGGGGGAGGAAGGAAACAATAGGAGATGACTTTGGTTGAATAGTAGTTAAGAATAACAAGATCCAGGAAGTGAATAAAAATCCCTTTAGGATGTACAGAAAAAAAAAAAAAAACAAACCAACACAAAACCCAAACAAACTTGGGCTCTCATTGGCTAGAAAGAAGAGTCTTACTCAGTTCTACAAATATTGTTACACAGAGAGCTTTGAAGTGGGTGTGTGGTGGTGAACCATATTTAGCGTTGTAACAACTCATAATGATTCTTAACAGATCTCATGGGGGAAGATGATGAGATGCTGTGGTCAGAAAAGCATCCGGCTTCATAATGAACAGAACAGTGGCTTAGCAACAGAAGCAAGGACTCAGTCTAAGGGAAGAGGGGTATGGTGGCCAAGGTAACAATGATAAATAATGGAAACAAAGGAACCCTTGTGCTCTGTGGGTGGGAATGCAAACTAGTGCAGGCACTGAGAAAATCAGTATGGAGTTTCTTCAGAAAAACTAAAAATAGAGTTACCACATGATCCAGTAATTCCACTAGTGGATATTTATCCAAAGAAAATGAAAACACTACTTTGAAAAGACACAAGCACCCCTGTGTTTATTGCAACACTATTTACAATAGCTGAGATATGGACATGTCCACTGATATATGAATGGATACAGATCATGCATCTCTCTCTCTCTCACACACACACATACACACACACACTGGAATACTACTCAGCCACAAAAAAGAATGAAATCTTGACATTTTCAACAACATGGATGGATCTAGAGGGTTTTATGCTCAGTGAATAAAGTCAGGCAGAGAAAGACAAATGCTACAGTATTTCAGTTATATGTAGAATCTAGAAAACAAGACAAACAGACAAAAGAAGCCAAAACAGACCCTTAAATATAGAGAAGAAATCAGTGGTTACTGGAGGGGAGTTATGAAGTGATGGGCAAGATGGGTCAACGGGAGTAGGAGGTACAGGCTTGCCATTATGGAATGAATAAGTCACTGGGATGAAAGCTGCAGCATATGGAATCCAGTCGATGGTTTTGCGATAGTGTTGTATGATGACCAACAGCATCTACACTGTGGGCATAGCATAGCCTATGAATCGTATGAATTGCTATATTGCACACCTGAAACTAATGCAGCACAGTGTATCAACTATACTTCAATTAAAACAAAATGGAGACAAGGTGAAGGATGCTGCCATGGATATTCTAGAAGGAAAGATCAAAGAGGTTGAATTTTACTGGCTTTGTTTGTTTGTAGTTTGTTTTTAAACCTAAGGGTTTTAGTATTCATACCAGCAGTTCTCCAACCTGGTGGGACCACATCAGTATAGCCTCTGATTAACGGGCATGTATGGACAGGAAGGGGAAATCTGTTATACAGGAGGGAGGGAGGGTACCAGAGGTGTCAGACAGTCATCCCAGGAGAAATCGCAAAGGTCACTTCCGCCTGAAGGAAAAAGAGAGAGAGACAGACAAAGAGAGAAAATAGGTAGATCTTGGCAGCACCCCAGGACACCCTATGGTGATTGTAACGGGTTTTTTTATGAGAAAAAATTACATGCAAATTCAGTAGCAGTAATTAGAGTTGGTCTTATGAGCTTCACCTTGAAGGAACGCCTGGACAAGAGAAAATAGTGGTTGGAACCACTGTTTCATCAACGAAGTCCTTAAAAGGAAGAATAAGACTCATGTATAAAAGAACTAATCCAAACCTATGCATCGGAGAGAACTTCGGGGAGAACCTGTCCTGCTGTTTCTCCCACTGATCCTGGTCATTCGCTGTCTGTAGTAAATCATAAAGCTGCACGTGCATGTGCTGTCACTTGGTCTGCTTAGAGGGATACCCCAGAAATCAGAACCACTGGCCTGGGAAGAGGCAGAAGCTCATTCTCAGGTGCCTGGGGAGGATTCAGAACTGTCAGAAGGCTGTTCCTGGGTTGTTCGAGGGGGCGTATTGGGAATCTAAAATGTGTCTAATGTGAATGTGTATTTCAGTGCTAACCAGGCTTAAAGGTCACTATTGAGACTTTTAATGTCACGGAAGCATGATAATTCCTGTTCAGCTGTCCAGCAATCTTTTAATTCCAATAGAAAAAAAACCTTTCTGAGGTATGAAATTTTGATTTATAACTACAGAAAGAGTGAATGTGATTTGTTATTATTTCCTCAAACCATCCTTCCAGTATGGCAAAGTATTATCATGTATTAAATCTAATTTACCTCTCTAAAAATGATAATGTACTTGGGACCCCAGGAGATAAGCGGCACCCCAGGTGTCACAAAGACTCCAGAGTTCAATCTCGTGCTCTGCTCATTGAACTTCTGGCTGCTCATTTCCTCTTCTCTCTCTTGTGAAAAAAATGGTGGTGATAACACTAACACAGGATTGTCTCTAGCAATAACTTAAAGTGGATTTTTCCTCTCCCTTCTTACTTTCCTGTCCTGACGGAAAGAAAATATGGGAGAGGAGCCACCAAGGTGATGCTGTGACTTTCTGGTCCACCGAACCCTGAGTGGTGAATGGCTCCTGATGACTGGTGCGCGTTCTCTTCTGAAGAGCCCGTCCTTGTGTACAGAGACTTTGTCAGTATATTTGACTATTACTCCGGGGCCTATAAAACTTTTAGATTTCTGAGAGAAGGAAACTGTCTTTTGATCAGATATTCTTTTTTTTTTTTAAAGATTTTATTTACTTATTTGACAGAGAGAGAGATCACAAGTAGGCAGAGAGTCAGGCAGAGAGAGGTGGGGGAAGCAGGCTCCCTGCTGAGCAGAGAGCCTGATGCGGGGCTGGATCCCAGGACCCTGGGATCATGACCTGAGCTGAAGGCAGCAGCTTAATCCACTGAGCCATCCAGGCGCCCTTGATCAGATATTCTTGACATTGGAATACAATGATGCTGACACAGAGACACCAAGATAAGCAGAACTAAGCTTAGTTGACTATTCAAATGTTCCTGAGAGGGCAGAGCCAGTTTTCAGAGAGGAAACTGAATTAGATAGGAGTAAAGAGTTAGGCAGGTGTGAGTGATTTCAGGAAAATAATGGGAGCAGCTTATGAAATCAGAATCAAAACTAACGTGAGGCAAAACAAAAATATATCTAGCTTGATGTGTGAGAAATAAGACCCAAAAGAACGAAAGTCTCCCCTACCGGCACAATACATATAAAGTGGCACAGGATTCTAGACGCTCAAGCCATTTTTACTCCATACTCAATGATGGCGTCTGCTTTAGTGGGTGCTAAACTAAAATTAAGATGACTGGAGGTTTTGGGGTGCCTGGATGGCTCAGTCAGTTAAGCATCCAAACCTTGACCTCAGCTCAGGTCTTGATCTCAGGGTCGTGAGTTCACACCCCACGTTGCTACTTTAAAAAATAAAAAGAAAGAAAGAAAGAAAAAGAAAAAAAAAAGATTGGAGGTTTTTGAATGAGCTCTCCAGGAGCATACACTCTCGGTTTGTCTTAAGATGTGTACTGTACAGCCTCTCTCTCTCTCTCTTTTTAAAAAAGATTATTTATTTATTTATTTATTTTAGAATGAGAGAGAGAGAGAGAGAGGGCGGAGAGCAAAAGGAGAGGGAGAAACAGACTCTCCGCTGAGCGTGGAGCCCCACACAGGGTTTGATCTCATGACCCTGAGATCGTGACCTGAGCGGAAACCAAGAATACACGTGCCCCGTACTGTACAGCTTCTCATCATAGTGGCAAACTTCCAGCTTCCTGTTCAGTTAGATACGACCATTAAGCTAAGGATATTCTAGAACTTCGAAAGCGTCAGAACCATACGCAGCCATGTCCACGATGTTTCTTTGGTAGCCATGGTGTACAATGGAGACCATGTAATTTCTACTTCGGGAGATCAAGTGATTAAAATGCGAGCAAGGTAAACCGGCTGCTGTTTGTGATCAAGGCAAGGTGATGTCCTGGCTTCCAGCTGTGCTGGTGAAGAGGCAGTGGGGGAAGGTGACAGTGACAACAAACGCAATGCTGTGCTCAGGGCACGTGAGAATGTCATAAACCACCTTTCCCGAGGCTACATATGGCCCGTATTTTTCTATGTTTTGAACAGAAAGCACTGAGACTACAAAAAGTAGGGACATCTGGATCTCTCTTGCTATGTGCTATCAGAGATGAGATCATGACAATAAGGGATATAAGCACCAGTGGGCGGGTCCACTTGAGCTTCCATCAGGTGCTCACTGGAGGTGTAGAACGAAGAGTGAGAATGTGGGCTTGTAGGTGACAGATTTGCACTTGGCTCCTCCTCTTTTTTTTTTTTTTTTTTTGTCCTCTGGATGTTCTTCTATGAGATCGAGGTTATGCCCATTGAACTATACATAAATGAACATTCCCTTCCATACTAAAAAAAAAAAAAAAGGAGGGTGCCCGGGTGGTTCAATCTGTTAAGTGTTGGACTCCTGATTCCTGATTCCGGCTCAGGTCACGATCTCGGGCTGGTGGAACCAAGCCCTGTGTTGGGCTCTGCGCTCAGGCAGAGTCGGCTTGAGGACTCTCTCCCTCTGCTCCTTCCCCTGCTGGCATGTACGCTCTCTCTCTTTCTAAATAAATAAATACAATCTTAAAAAATTAAAAAAAAAATAAGTAAAGAGGGGGCGGATTTGCCAGGATCTATATATTTTTGTCACTTCAACTCCATTTAAGCACTGGTCAAACGTGACAATTCTCATGTATTTCTCGTCAGTAAAATGACTTAGTTTAACTTTTTTTTGGACAATCTTAAGAGTTCGAATTATTTAATAACTTAGACAACTTTGACACTACAGTCCAGGTTATTTAATTTCACGAAGTATAAGATTTGGTAGTTTTGAGTTTTTCAGGAAGAAATTCTCACAATTTCTAGTCACTCTGATGTGATTATGGAAGAAAATAATGAACATTCTTCATTGGAGAAAATATTGGGTATGCGCATACACCGTCAGTTACGTTACAAAATGCCTCAGTACTGTGAAGTTGGGAGATGTGCTACATTAAGGATTTGGCTACAACCCGCTCTCTCATTCATCAGGCATCTTCCTTCTGCCCGATCTGAAGCAAGGCTCCATAAAGAACAGGCTGAGTGATTGGATTTTGTGACACGCCCCACTTCATTTTTCTTTTTCTGTACTATAGATGACATTAATTTCATTTTTTTCTGCCAGAAAAATATCAGGCCCTATTTACGTGGTCTTATTTCTGTTACAGTTAATAACCGAGGGCTTGAAGTAAATAAGAAGTTATTTGGCATGAAATATGAGGTAAGCTTCCATAGTTAAATACCGCAGCAGAGGAGACCTACACGCTAGGGACTGACAGAAAGCGAAGTGCACAAAGCACTTAGTACATAGATCAAGTAAGCAGGAAGTTATAGATTTTTTTCTGATTCTATCACTGTATTATGCCTTTATAATATGGGCTGTTGGAATTTTAACTTACATTTCAATGATGTGAACAGAGACACATGTGCCCCTCCCCCCTTTATTTAGGCCCTACCTTCTTCACTGCCGTCCACATCAATCTCGATATACAGTATTACGAGCTAACCGGGGTAGTCTATGTCTTCAGAGAGCCTTTCAGTTAGTGAAAGAATCAATAAGTATGTAATTACTGATTTCTCACACAGTACCAATCCTGTGAATGATGCAGTTGGGGATACAAAAGATATGAAACGCATGGATAGTCTAAAAGGAATTTAAGATGAATCTTGCCAAGGGGCAGGATTAAGGTTATGAAATTGTCAGTGTTCTAGTGTTTTTGATTTATGAATATGGCACCTTCATATGACTTGATAGTTGTGACTGTGAATAACAAAGCAGTATATAATTATTATGGGATATAAACTGCAAATTACGGGACATGAACTAGAAGTTATACATAGGCTTTGTGTCGATAGCTATAAGGAGCCCCGAATGCATCAGAAGATGTTGGGTAGAACTGGAAAAGGTAAAGAGAACTGGGTCAGGCATTCCAGGCAAGAGGAAGCTTTGAAGGGAGAGGGAATGGGGGCAAGTAAACTGGCTGCTTCCACAGACATCGGGCCGGGGACCCGCTGGGGCCCAGGCTGGGAGAGGATGGGATCGGGGATGCTGGTGGGGCTGCTCCCGCGCGAACTCTAGAGGACCGGTGGGAATGGAAGGCACAGAATGAGAAACATGCTAATGGAAAGAAATTCCCTGATCCTTCTCCTTGGATGAGCATTCTGCTTTCTGAATTCCATCTTCTGTGTCAGTTACGTGCCTCTTTTCATTCAGTGATGTCTATGTTCCTGGTATGCGTTAGAGTGATGGAGGCTGTGTGCACCAGACAGGGCTTCTTAGCTCTGATGTAGGGCTAAGGTACCAAAATTTTGCTACCAATTCAGACTCCCTGAATTGATTGTTAGTTTTAGTGTAACAGGGACCAGGGATTTTTGCCTTCATTCTTTCAAAAACGTGTAATGACTGTCTATATGTGACAGCCACTCTTGTTATAAAAAAGAACCCCCGAAGAGATCCCAGCAGTTAAAAGAAGATAGGATATCGGTTTCCAGCGAACTGCAGTGTGATTAATTCTTAAATTTTCCTGGAAGGGTTAAAGACTTCAAAGAAGAATGATCTTTTGAGCTGAGGCTTAGAGGATAGAAGTGTTTGGAGGCAGGCAAGTGACGTGTGGGTGGCTCAGGAAGGTGGAACAGCCCGGCACCAGCACAGAAGTGAGGACACAGTGACACAGAAGGTCCGTGTGTCCAGTGCAGCCAGCTATAGGGTGGAGTGAAGGAAAATGAGGTCGTGTGATGGGCAGGGACTGGCAAACATCTGTACATAGTATGCAAAGGATCTTGCTACGTACATTGTGATGAAGCATCCTGATTAGGCAAGATAAGTTTGGATCTGAATGTTTAGAATGATCCCCTGTAGCAAAGTGGGGAAGAGAGGGGAGGAGGGGCATGACTGCAGTAGTCTGCGACAGACTGGGCATGATGAGGAGAGGAAAGAATAAAGAAGGAGAAAATATAAAAAGGAATTGGGAGGTAAAATGGACAGACTTTGGTGTTGGGTGGAACGTGGGTAACAAAATGAAGAGAAGGCAAAGACTTTGTCTGTCTTATTCATAAGTGTATCTTTAGTACCTAGAAGAATGCCTCATCAAGGCCCCAGCAAGTAGTTGTCAAAAAGAATAAAAGGAAGAAATCTAGATGACTCCTGGGCTTCTAGCTGAAGCAGAATGTTTATTAATGGCAGTCGCTGGCAGAAGGGAGACAGGAGGGGAAGATAATGTAATCAATCACCTGTGGATCACCGCGGGACATAGTGATGGTTTCCAGAAAAGTCAAACTATAAGACACACACTATAAGGGAGTGGGAGCTAAGGAACTAAGAAGAGCTAATAAAGGAAATGCCAAGAATGACTGCAGAAACAGGGGCATAGGACGAAGTCAGGTTACCATCGCACGTCACGTGAGACACTTTCAAGCTGATATGTTTGACAGGGTGATTTGTCTAGAGCGTTCAATGAGAATGAAATCTGGCGAAATCAGTGCCCGGCTTTGGGGAATCAGGGAGGAATGTCATCAGTGTTGGGCAGTGAAGGTCCCTTGCCTTTCTGTGTGGACGTGTCAGAAATTAGAGGTTGGCTTACATTTCATTTATACAAACTCTGCGGCTTTGTGCATCTTTTAACCTGAGAAAGAAAGACAAAGGCAGCATAGGAAATGGTGATTTTAGTGGTAACAACCAATAGGCAGGTCAGAGATTGATGTTACCAAACGATTAAGGAAAACACCTAAGCGTGGAGGTAACACTGACTTAGATCATGGTTTCTTACATAGATCGGACAACTGCAAATTGTATGGTTGATATTAATCAGAATCATTATGTTTGAAAGGAATGTGCATTTCTTTAATTAGTAGCTTTGTGTGACATAAACTGACAAATCATATCAACATATGACATCATGGGCAATGATTACATATCTAAGTCCATCTCCAGACATGGTCTAATTTAGCGGGTCCCTGGAGGGTTTGAGTAGTTGCTCCCAGATAGGAATTACATAAAAAGCACGTAATGTGATTGGTAAAATTCTGTTTTTTTAATTTAAGAGGGTTTGGGAATTAGTATCTTAACAAGCACCCTCCTGTGATTCCGACACAAGCGTGAAGAGGTCCTACTTAGAGAACACTGCCTTAAAAAGCTCTTTAGTGCTGCTTGCATTTTAAAGCTGGTGTTCTTGCTCCCTCACGTGGTCGAATGTGGAACTGCATACTTCAGATTTTTCATTTTCACTCTGGACAACAGAGCTCCACAACTCATCTACCTGTTATCTAGCCTTTATTTAGCCATCGTATATACCTAAAAATGCAGTGCAGCATGCGCATTCAGCTCCTATAAAGCAGATGACTAGAGAAGACCCAAAAATGTCACAAGAAAGATTCCACAATTTACAAATGCTGTGGCTACAGCTTCGCTTTTCACGTGTTTGTTTTTGAGAATTTTATAGAAGAATAATGAAGAGTTACTCAGTGGTAGCGTTTACGTGGGCCAAGTGTTTAGCCTTTCCTTGGGTTCTTCTTCTCAATCTTTCAGAATTTAGAAGATTTGTTTTAAAACAAGACAGAGCCAAGGTCTTCAATGCTCATTTCAATTTTTCATTAGTCAGGGTTTAGTTTTTTTTTTTTTTTTTGAGTGTGTATGGGGAGGGGGTGCTAATTAAAAGGATATAATCGATAAACATATGATGCAGGGGTAAAAATTCTGTCTTCTCTCCCTTTCTTCCTCCCTGACTTCTGGCAGTCACTCAATAGGTATTTATTAAAAGCACCCGAGAGGCTTCTTGGCAATGTAGTGATACCTGGGATACTGTCTTTATGAAGGAGAGAAGTTTAGCAAACCCCAGTTTGTAATCAAGGGTCTGTGCTCTATGTGCCGGGCAGGTTCTCAAGGCTCAGAGGCAGGGGAGACTGCTGGAAGGGGTGGGAGGAGGGTGGCCACTGGGAAATCCTGATGGAGAAGATGGCATCTGGACTGGAAAGTCCTAAGATTGGCTATTTTTTAAAACCTCATGCAGCTGTGTTGCTGTCTTACACATCATACAATTATCTGTTTTTAGGGTGGTTCTTGTATTCATTATTCGGTGCTGACTGTGGGTCAGGCAAGCGTGCTCCGTGTAGGTGTATAAAGTCAAAGACCACTGGCTTGGTCTCTGTCCACATAGAGCTCCCATTCTAGTGGTGGAGACAGACAAAAATAAACTATCTAAAAAATAAATTGAGGGGTAGGCTCTGAAGAAAATAAAGAAGAAGCTGGGGCAGAGAATGGGTGCAGTGTGATAGCATCTACTTTTGTGAAGGTGGCTGGGGACGGCCTCCCTGAGAAAATCTAAGCCACCATGTTACTGAGTCCCGTTCTCAGTTTCAAGTGCTTTTCCTGTCTCGACTACGTTAATCCTCACAACTCCGTTAGAGCATGTACGGTTATTAAACCATCTGACAAGCGAGGAAACTGAGGCACAGAGACATTAAGTAACTTAACACATAATCTGTAGGTGGTGGAGACTGGATCCAAGTCTACATGTTTGGGCCCCACAGCCTGCTCTCGACCCCTCTAGCAGCCTTCTCTTATCACGGCAGAGGAAATAACCCGCACAAAACCTCTGCGTGCCACAGGCAAGCGCTGGGTGCTTAAGGCACTGGAAGAAGATGTGTAGGAGAGGAGCACAGAGACGGAGGGAGGTTGGAGATGGAGCTAGGGGCCTGGTCCTGAAGGCCCCCAGAGGACACGGTAGGGAGGTCTAGACTGCATTCCAAGTAGAGTGGAAAGGCAGAGGTGGGTTTTCAGCAAGGTTTTTAAAAAAGTAACTTGCTGTAACTCGGAGAAGGATCTGCAGGCAGCCAAGGCGGGAGGGAGCTCAGGTTGGAGGAGGTCATGCGGTCTCTGGCAGGAGAGATGGGGCAGAGATTCCAACGGACTTTGGAGGTGGAATGATCAGCAGTTCACATGATGAAGGGCTCCCCTCCCCCCATCCTCCCAGAAGTGGTCGGAGGCTGACACACCACCCTTCACTTGGGCTGCGGGCTCCTTTCAGACGCGTGTTAATTCAGAAGCCAGTGTTCATAATTAGAGGAAGTCACTGAACCAGTCCAAAAGAAGAGAACATGTTATTTACTCTAGCAGGAGAGAATCCTTGATGGTTGAGAGAAAGGTTCCTTTCTGGTGCAACATGTTGATTTCACAGATGAGAATACTGAACTCAGAGAAAGTAGGTGATTAATTGTTTAACTACTTAGCTGCTGACTCAGGAATAAAATATACGCGCTTTTCCTTGATTCCACACGAGCACAACTGGTTTCTACTTAAACAAATTTAACTTGTAGGTTCATTTCCCACCAATTCTAGGGCATTGGAGGACTTTATTACAGGCTGAGCACTTTCTTAATTACTTACTTCTTTAATTTGGAATAGTTTCCTTTGAGGGCAACCATTCCCATTTCACAACACATGGTGAAATGACGTCCCTTCTGAGAATTTCCCTTCTCTCCTTATATATGGAAACAGAAAGAAACAGGGAAAAGGACAAGTGAATAAGCTCACCTCTCCTGTGACGTATGTTCACCTTCTCTGTCCTCACGTTTGCCTGCTGGAATTCTTGCCCTTGCTGATAAGCAGCAGCCCTGGTGTGAAGAGGGCTTTGGAAAGGGTCAAGGAATGTTTAAACACCTTGGACTACAAGGACCATGCTCGAGGCAGAAAACAGGAGGAGGCTGTTTCCAGGCAAATGTCTCCTTTATCCACAGCTAATTAGAGTAACCCTGAAGAATTTCTAAAGTATTTTTAAAGGAGCTAAGCCAGTCCTAGAGGGTTCAATTAATCTTACCATGGCCCTTCTGTCCAGTGAAAAATATTAAGTTATTTTGCAGTGCCGAGTGATTATTTGCCAGCTGAAACTTCAAGTGGAATTCATAACCGAAGCCGATGTCTGGGATCCGTGAATAAGCCAGGAATGACGTGTATCCGAAGGCGTCTGTGCCCCTGAACCTGGGCCGAGAAATAGCAGCAGCTGTGGAAAAACCCAAACCAAATAGTTAAAATAAACCTGAACATGTCCTTGTAAAAGGAGGGCTATGTTTTGCTGATGCATCTGGCCAGGGAGTCTGTTTACTATCACGTTAATTAGACTTAAGTGCCCATCAGCATTGAGCAACTGAGTGAGTCTATGGGGAGTTTCAAAACCGGAACAAAGGAAGTTCAGTGTTTTGAGAGCCTGTATAGAAACCTTTCACTCCCACACCCTTTCTACATAAGAAAGAACTGACTTAAAAAGCAAAACCCTTTATTTTGAAGAGTCATTTTCAAAATAAAAAAGATCACTGGTGGTCGAAGTATTTGCCCAGGGGCTTTGTAAATGTGATTTGGCATCCCAGCACTGGCCATGACTTAGAGAGGATCTCACAGCTTGAAACTGGGCTTTTCGAATCCTGCGATTTTGGAAAAGCCAAAGCCATAGGTCGGTGTGGGAAGGCCAAGACGCGGGCAGGCAACAGATCAGTTTCCATTACCATATTGTCAATGACCAGAACGTTTCTTTAGGTAGAAATCTTTGTTTAAAAAAAAATGTGTAGGGGTGCCTGGGTGGCTCCTTCAGTTAGATATCTGCCTTCTGCTCATGACTTGGGGTCCTGGGATGGAGCCCCGCACAGGGCTCCCTGCTCAGCAAGAAGCCTGCTTCTCCCTCTCCTACTCCCCCTGCTTGCGTTCCTGCTTTCTCTCTCTCTCTCTGTCAATTAATTAATTAATTAATTACATATTTTAAAAAATAAAAAAAAAGTTTATTTTTGGTCTGTTACAATGCTTGTTAAGAAAATGAAAGCATGGGTTTCATGGGATTGAAACTGCAGGGAGATTTAGTAGAAACAGGAAATGGTTAAAAAACGAAGTTCAAGAGCCATTGTGGACAAAACAATTTAATTGAGGGGTACCGTTAGCCAGCTAGGCTCTTTCTGTCCTGCCTCTAATCTTGTTTCCAACTTTTCTCTTTGATTGCTCTGTTCTGTTTGTAAATAGTCCCAACTGGCTTCTATTTCCCCCACCCCGAGAGGATCAAGGATCCACGATCGATCGCAGGAAACAGGAAGGGGGATGTTGATCCCTATCCCTGTTTGTTAGGGATGGTATTCCCAGATTAAAAGATGTTCCCAGGATTCTTATTAGTTTGAGATAGCTTGACAGAGGGAAGAAGAGCTTGTTTTGATTACCCTTCATTGCTCTCCTCTTCTCTAGAGAGGTTGCCTCTCCTAGGAAGTTGTAAAACTCGAATTTTTATAAGCCTTAAGAAATATCCTCACTCTGCTACCTAATGCTTAAAACAAAAGAGCTTGTTATGTCTGGTTATAATTGTTTATACAGCAAATAATTGTACTATCCTGGGAAAAGTGATTCTACTTCTCAGAGGCTTTTATTTCTGTTTGTTTTGTGTAACTATTGAAGTAGGGTAAGTGTGTGGAATCAGCAGCATAAGATTTTGTTAGAATCTTATCAGTTTATTCCTTGGGATGTATGGCCTAGAATAAGTATTCTTTTTCTGAAAACTCACCAGCATCTCAGCATGATTTTGAGACGTACAACCTCTTACATTTATTTTTTTTTATCTAATGAAGTGATTTATGGTCTGTGTTCCAGAGACAGTAGGTGAGGCTCTTTCTATCAGGGATTCCACTAGCAGTGGCCTCATAGATAGGATAGTTGAAGGAAATGAAATGTACTGGAATTGAAAGAAAATAAAAAACTGACAGTGTTTGATGTTGCCAAGAAAACAATAGAATTCAACTAAATTTAATGCTAAAATAGAGGATTTTTTTTTGGAATGACTTTTTAAATAATATATCTTCCTTATAATAATTTACAACTGGGTCTACCTAAAAGTTTAGTAGTACATTCGGGTTAGATCAAGACATATACACCTTGTACATATTTCACTGTCAGACGCTGTGCTGGATGCTGGTGACAAAGATAATAGAGCACCATCCCAACCCTCAAGGAACTAGTGTGTGGTCAACCAACTTATCCAAATGAACTGGATCGAAAGTTGAGTTGGAAGCTGATGAGCAGCAATTCACCTGGCAGATAAAAAGGAAAGATCATTTCAGGTCGAAAGAATAGCATGTTTTCAGGTGAGGAGGCCCAAACAGCATGTCATACTCAAGGAACTCATGGGGTATGCCAATTTTAAAATGAAGTATTAAAAGGAAAAGTACAAGAAAATGTAATGAGGTAGTCAGACAGGGGTTGAATTATGAAGGGCTTGACATTTTTTCTGTAATCTTTGAGTGTTGGGCAAGGTCAGAGTTGCCTTTTAGAAATATCACTCTAGGGATGAAATGTGAAGGCTGAATTAGATGGAAAGAGCTAGAGGACCAAACTTTGGTTTGAATGAAGAGTGAAAATGAGGACTTTGGGGCGCCTGGGCGGCTCAGTGGGTTAAAGCCTCTGCTTTCACTCAGATCATGATCCCAAGGTCCTAGGATCGAGTCCTGCATGGGGCTCTCTGCTCAGCAGCGAGCCTGCTTCCTCCCCTCCCTCTGCCTGCCTCTCTCTGCCTGCTTGTGATTTCTGCCAATAAATAAATAAATTTAAAAAATCTTAAAAAAAAAAAAAGAAAATGAGGACTTTGATGATACCAAGAAATCCAATAGTTAGTTAAGCTTACACTGAATTGTAAATGTGAGGAAATTTATGGGTCAGTCATGAAAAAAGATAATGGTGTGATACTTATATAAACAGTGAACAGAAATGTGTTATCAGTGCTAGTATCCAATCAGAATAAGTTTATGAGACAATTTCATACTACTGAAAAGAAGTACAATGTATACTGAAGACTGAGGATAACCATGTGCACAGGAAAGGATCTGTCACTCTGCATTTCTTAGTCTAATGCTACACTCTTGAACAATGTAGACACTTACCACATGTGGCTCTTGAGTACTTGGCTTGTGTCTAGGCTGACTGAGAGGGCTTTGTATGGAGGAAAGAATGTAAAATATCTTTTTTTGAAAGAAGATTAATTTGAGAGAGAGACAGTGAGAACACGCATGTGCCATGGGGAGGGCGGAGGGAGAGGGAGAGGGAGAGAGAGTCTCAAGCAGACTCTGTGCTGAGCCTGGAGCCTGATGTGGGACTCGACCTCATGACCCTGAGATCATGACCTAAACCAAAATCGTGAGTTTGATGCTTGGCTGCACCACCCAGGTGCCCCAAGAATGTAAACTATCTTATTAATAATATTTCATATGCATTAAATATTGAGTTAAATAAAATATTAAAATAAATTTCACCTGTCTCTTTATTTTTAAAAACATGGCTACTAAGAAACAAAATTACACAGCAGCTGACATTCTACTAACCAACACTGCAGAGAGAACCACCTGTCTCTGGGCAGGTAAGTGATTTCTCTAAATCCTTAGTTGTGATTTACTTCTTTTGGTAATTCTGAGCCTGTGAAAAGATAGGGTTTCTAAGGGGAAGAATGGGAATCAGGAGAAGGGGTCAAAGAATGTCCATCCCACTCTGAAGAGGCTCCTGTGT
Source organism: Mellivora capensis (assembly GCA_004024625.1). Classification (NCBI taxonomy): domain Eukaryota; kingdom Metazoa; phylum Chordata; class Mammalia; order Carnivora; family Mustelidae; genus Mellivora; species Mellivora capensis. The sequence continues at coordinate 13,444 of PISX010013456.1, read as the reverse complement.
TCTCACCTACATGATCTCCATCCTGCTGGATCAGGCAGGAGAATGTACAGGGACCCAGATTCCAGAAAGAGGATTTTCAGCCTTACAAATGATTCTTTCCAGCTCTTGAAAGTAAGCCCTTTATGATCTTCAACCAGGCAACATTTGGTTAATTTGATTACTCTATTACACAAATTCCCAGATCAGACTTCTAGAAGTGTCAGTCGTCATCAAGTCAGTAGATTGAACAGATTGTAATGGGAATATTTTAGGGCTATTAAGTGAATTTTTTTCTTTTGTCATCCCTAGTTGCCTCATGGTTTCCATATGTGAATGTCTGCATTTTTTTTCTTTAGTACTTTTAAAGTTATAGCAGTAGATTGGAACCACGAGGAAGGAAGGAGGCTGTTGGGATAGGAACTAAATATTAATTATTTAGTGTGTGGAATAAGGGAGCAGAATCACTAACAGAAGTCTGGGAAAATTTCAGGGAGTCAAAAAGCCTTATGTATCTCAGCATCATCTAGGGTCATTAAAAATTCTGCAAACCTTCAATGATAGGAGAATGTCATAATCTTTTCTACAATATAGTGCTTGGTTACAGGCTCAATATGGAATCTTTGCATAACATATCACATTATGCTCACAGGATACAGCTTAGCAAAAATTACCACAAAAAGGGTATAAACTTTTGTCTTCTAGAAAATTTACTATGGCAAAATTTTCTTATTCCCCATCAGGACAGAGAAATAGCATGTGAAGGTTTTAAATGTAACTGTACTTTTTTATTTTAAAAATACTCTGTGTTTAGTCCTCTTACCTGAATTGTTCACATTTTTGCATAGGAACGACCAAGATGAGCTACTGGGATGTGGGAAGAAGACATATGTAAGAGCTCAGACTGCAGAACACCTTCCTTTCAATGCTGCAATCAGTGATGCTTCCTGAAGCCCACTGGCTGGTCGTGACGTATGGTATTATGAGGTATTACACGTCATGGTGATTGAGGAGAGGTCCCTGGACGCAGCCAGCTCAGACTCCATTTTGGATTTCCTCACTTTCTATGTAAATTTGGGTAAGTGAGCTTCTCTTGTAAGGGCCTATTCAGCCAGAGTGGCCCCACCCGGTTGAACAGCCATTTTGTTGTTTATGCAGTAAAACTTAAATTGACCCTGCCCCCCCCCCCCCCCCCCCCCCAGGAGAACTTACTTAAAAGAAAGTCCAGGAAACCAGTCCCAGGTAACAAAGCCCAAATACAAGGGTGGGTCAGGTTAGGTGGAGATAACAGCCCAAATGCAGGGATGAGTCGGGTCAGGTGGAGACATCCAATCAGTAAAGCACGTTACTACCAAGGAGTGTGGGCCCCGCCTTTTGGGCACCAATTCTGACCAAGGTGATAGGCTAGTTCAAATGTCTACTATGGGGTGAATTGTAATTCAACTGGCCACCCGTGTGGGACCTTGCATGACTGTGCAGCTTTCTCTGTGTGTTACAACCTCATTGGCCACCTGTGTGTGGCCAGGCCCAACCACATGGCCTTTGCTCTATAAAAGTTAGTCTGTAAGGCAGGGAGGGGTCGCCCTCTCTGTAAGACACGTTCCCGACTGGTCGGTTTGACTCTCGATGCTTGGTGTGAAATAAAGCTTTGCTTGACCTTTGCTTTGTATCAGTCTTGCTCCTTTGACCATGGACCCGTTATTGGTCACTCTGTTTGAGTTTCTTCATGTGTAAAATGAGGATAGTAAGAATATCCAACTTTGTGTGAAGAATGAGAAAAGTATGTGGCTGAAGGAAACACATCTGAGCTAACCATAGATTTCAAGCAGATGAGCCTCTTGCACAAACTCTGTAATCCCACTTCATTTTACCAGTCAAGTCATGAAGGCAACTAATTTATGCCTCTTCTTTCCCCCACTAACATCTAACATTCATCATTTCTCAATTAATGATCTTGCTTTTTATTTCACAGAGGAAAATAAACTAATAACAGAGAACTACCTCACCCTTCTGCCATCAGATCCTCCTTGCTTCAAATCTTTAATTTTGATTCAGATGTTCTGCCTTTTCTCTGGTTACAAGGCTGACTCTGCCTGGGTATCAGATCTACCCTTCATTTACTTAAGGGCATCATCTCAGCAATTCTTTCCCATCAAATTTTTCTTCTCTACTGAATCATTCTCTTCAACACCAAATATGCTAAAATATCTCCATCTGAAAAAAACTGCTTTCCTCAGCTCTACATTCCTCTCTAACTGCTTCTTGTTTTTCTGCCTATCATTCTAGTAAGAGTGTTCTGAAGGAGTATCTCTGTTGACTTTCTTTCTTCTTTCTTTGTTTCTTCTTTCATTACCCATTCACTCTTGATTTCATTCTAGTCAGCTTATCTTCTCTCTTTCCTTTAAAACTTCTGATGTGATCTTTTCAAATTCAATGCCAATTCTCTGTTCTCTTCTTATTCAAAATCTCAAGAGCAGTTGACAGTTGATTATTTCTTTCTCCTGAAATTGTTTCCTCACTTGATCATCATGATGTTCTTCTCTGCTAGTATTCTTCCTGCCTTCAACTGATCTCCTCATTCTCCTTTTCTTTCATTTGTCTCCATCTGCCATTACTCTCCTATCTCCTTGTATGTACCACCTACAGCAAGATGACTCCTGAATAAGAGTCTGTATCCTTGACTTCTTTTCAGAGTGCCACATTCATATATCCAACTACCTACTGGATATTTGACATACATGTGTATGACCAATGAGAATCTCAAACTGAACATATACAAGACAGAACTCTTTATTCTCAAATCCTTATAACCTCTGCTCCCAATCAAATCTCTCCCCCAGTCTTCTCTCTCTCTCTTTTTTTAAGATTTTGTTTTATTTACTTGGGAGAGAGAGAGAGAGAGAACACACAAGCAGGGGGAGAGGGAGAGGAAGATAACTCCCCGCCAAGCAGGGATCCCAATGCAGGGCTCTATCCCAGGACTTTGGGACCATGACCAGAGGTGAAGGCATATGCTTAACCAACTGAATCACCCAGGTGCCCCTTCTCTGTCTTTGTTCAGAACAAAACCTAGTCATAACCTAAATTGTTTCTTTCTCTGCCACATCAACCAGTTGACTGGAAAATTCTGTTCCTTTTCAAAATATCTCCTGAATCTCACAACTTCTCACTTCCTCCATCAATTCCACCAAAGTCTACTGAGCTATTCTCTCTACTCTGGACTACTACTGGCTTCTTAACTGGTCTCTTTTGCCACCTTTGTCTCCTTGGTGTCTCTTTTTCATATTGTAGTAAATATTGCATATTTAAAAGTCCTCTAGTGTTTTCCCTTGAATTTTGAAATTAAAAAAAAAAAAACAAAAAAAACCAAAAACAACTCTTTAGGATAGACTCAAATCCTTATTGTCCTAATTTATTTTATGCCCCTTTCTTCTTGCTCATTCTGCTCCAACCTTGTCAACTTCTTTGTGTTTCTTAAATAAACCAAACACGCTCCTAGCTCAGGACTTCTGGTTCTCTAGTTCTAATGCCTAAACATACTCTCCCTCACTTTCTCCAAGACTCTGGACAAGTATCCCCTCTTCACAGGGGTCTTCTCTGACCACGCTACAAAATTATTAATTCCTCCTACCCCCATCACTCTCTAGTTCTTTAACCTGCTGTTTACTACAGCCTATTTACATAATATGTTATTTATTTTTTACTCTCTCTCTTCCCAATTCATTTTTATTTTTTACTGTCTCAATCCCTTAGACTGTAGGGCTCATCAGTGCAGAGAGCTTACCTGTCTTTCATCAACTCCAGGGTGTACAACAGTGCCTTGACTCAAGTGGGTATGGGATACATCTTTATTAAATAGTTGAGTGGATACATATAAGGGGCTTACCATAGTGTTGAAAAAATGGTAACACTGATGTGTTATTTTTCTGTGGTTATTGTTTATTTAATATCTTAATTGTTCTGCTCTTATGTCACTAAAGAAAGAATTGGATCTGTTGGATGAAGTTGGGAAAAAGAATTTCTATACTACCACCAATGCTAACCATTGCTTGTTTGATTTTTTTTTCATTTTTCTAGTCTTTTGCTTCTAAATAATAAGGATATTTCTGAATTTTTACAAAGATATTAGCATCTTAATTTTCAAGTGTGGGCAAAAATGAAAATAACATTCTATAGTGATACTGAAAATCAAGGAAGATAGCCCCAACTTCACAAATCAGTTTTTTGTGACTAAGTTGAATAAATATAACTATAATTTCATAAGATTTTTCCTTCTAAAATAGTTTTATGTTTAATATTTGATAATAGTTTCTTCTGAACTTATAAGATAAAAATATTCTGTTTCTTGGGGCAGCTGATAGTTTTTGACAGAAATTTTTGGTTTTTACATGACAAAATATCTGTATGATTCCCTCACAATCTTGTTTAAAATTTTACAATATGGACTTGAGAAAAGTGCCTTAAGTTCATTAAAGAATTTTTCAAAATGTACAGTATTTTCCAAATAGACTGTCTTGTCCAAATCGATTTTTCTGAAATAAAAGTTCTTTGCTCTATTTTTATATAAAAACAAAGGACAAGAAGGAAACAAAATAAAACTGTGGTTGATTTTTTACTTGGATTCTGTTTTCTATATAGGCTGCTGTATATAACCTTAGCCGACTGGACACCAGGGAGCGCTGAGCTAGTAAAAATGCAGTTCAGTTCTTTCCTCCTCTATTATGTATTTTAATGAAGCAAGCAGATGGTAGATGGATTTTCCCCTGGAAACTGCTGATTTTGAAAGACTTTGGTATGCCAGTTTTGCAAGCCTGGTGTTTAGCAGCATAGACTGCCTCGAAATATACATTTAACTCTGCCAGGAAAAAATTCATATACCCTCAGGCAGATGGGTGAATTTGCAAAAATACAAGACCACTGTTCACCTCGCCAGCTTTCTTTTGTATATTTGAGGTGTAAACATCTTTCTTCTCTCTTTGTTCTTAACTTCTTAGTAAGACAGCAATAGATTTAGCTCAATATCCTGCATAAATGCAATTAGGGTATAAAATCATTTACATGATCACTGTTGTTTCTATTTCTGTTGTTGAATAAGTTCCTTGTCCAGTATGCTTACACACCGTTCAGTGTTAACATTTGGAAATAAAACAGTGGTAATCTACAAATGTGATTTTCATTTATTTATTTATTTTTCTCTAAATATCTTTTAAAAATTATTATTATTAACATATAATGTATTATTTGTTTCAGGGGTACAGATCTGGATTCATCAGTCTTACACAACACACAGCGTTCACCACAGCACATAAAATGAAAAATAAGTTTCTTCTAAGATGTTATTAACACTAATAAGTGATGGTGACTTTTACAGAAAATATACTTACCTATTTTTTCTGAACTCAAGATAATACTCAATATATGAGTAAAATCAAGCTCTCTATTCAAATGGACATATAATATTCAATTCACCCTCAGGTATCAACAGGAAATAAATATTGGTTGATTGCCAATTCCTGTTCATACTAAATCATTCAAACATTCTGTGTAGATACAGAATTTTACCATTCTCACTTCTCTAATTGTCAGAGAAAAGCCAAGAACAAACAGAATTTTACAGTATGATAAGAAAACTGATGAAAATATGGAGCAGCATTATTTCCACCACCAAAAGAAATGGCAAATGATCAGAATCCAAAGCAGCACATTCTTTTTAGATGTGTAAATCTTAGAAATTAGTGCCATCTTCTGGCTTCTCGAAGTACTGCTTTCAATCCGAACCAGATAATGGTGGGATTTTCACAGTACCATGAAATGTCAAAGAAGAAGAAAAACGCCCAAAAGATATGGGTCACATTGTAGCTCTGCGTTACAGCCTATGGCATAAACTTTGAGAAGGGTCTCATGTATCATGTATCCATCATTCACATTACATAAACAATGCAGATTTATACCAGATTAAATATGCTTTGTAGTTACTTTATTGTGATAAAGCAAAATTCCCAGATATCATACATGGAGTATTTGAGAACTGAATGTGTCTGGAACACTTTTCTCATTCCTAAGTCCTGAGTTTCTTAATGTTAATAGATTCTTAGTTAAGAAATTAAGAAACATCAAAGTTGGAGTAGGTCATCATTCAAGTTCAGGAGAAATTAAAAAAAAACAACCCTTTTTAATCTATTATTTTTTAAGTCCTGGAAATATAAATGTATTTTTATATACTCCAAAGTAATACAAACAATAGCAATGATAAGAACTACTATGTTCTAGTTGCTAGGTGCCCTCTCACAACTATTTTATTTCTCATAGTGCCCCCATGAGGTGTTCTTACTCTTGTATTTCTATCTTATAGATGGGGCTTAGAGAGGTGAGGTCACACAGCTAAAAAATGGCAGAGTCATTTTGAAACCCAACTCGTCTGACTCCAAAGCCTGTGCTCTTTCTAATGATGGCTGGGACATTTAAAATGTTGGCTGAATAAAAGTTATTGGTAGATATTTATATTATTAAAATTTGTACCCAAATTGATTTCATACAAATTTGTCTTATTTCCTTGCCCAAGTCTTGGTCCATGGACTCATGAAAATTGGCAGTAATCTTATATTTCCTCTTCCATATTTAACAGAAATGTAAATATATTTAATTGCCTTGCAGTGTCAACTATTTAACTGGTGCTCAGTATATACTAGTGAATTTATCAATAGATAAGTTTGAATAGGAGTTTAATTACTTGATAATATGCAGAGAATATAAATCAAAAATAGTGGTTAAAAAGATCAGTAGGGGCACCTGGGAGGCTCAGTGGTTAAGCGTCTGCCTTCCTCTCAAGTCATGATCGCAGAGTCCTGGGATTGAGCCTCACATCTGGCTCCCTGATCAGAGGGAAGCCTGCTTCTCTCTCTCCCACTCCCTCTGCTTCTGCTCCCTCTCTCACTGTGCCTCTCTCTGTCAAATAAATAAATAATATCTTAAAGGGAAAAAAAAAAAAAGATCAGTATGTTGGGATGTCTGGGCGGCTCAGTAGGTTAAATGTCTACCTTTGGCTCAGGTCATGATCCCGGGGTCCTGGAATCAAGTCCTATGTTGGGCTCCCTGCTCAGTGAGGACCCTGCTTCTCCCTTCCTCTCTGCCTCTCCCCCTGCTCATACACATGCGTGCTCTCTCTCTCAAATAAATACATAAAATCTTAAAAAAAAAAGATCAGTACGTTTGTAAAGTTTTCTAAGTGTTTGAATGCTTGCACGCACACACACACACACACACACACCCTACTGATCTTTTTAACCACTATTTTTTATTTATATTCTCTGCATATTATCGACACACACACATTCCAGATAATTAACTGTAATTTTCACTTTGTATTGGTATTGTGTAGAAATAGTTTAGAAGAAAAAAAAATCTAACAAGGACCCAAATAATGATTTATCAATAAAGCTGATTTATCAAAATCATAAGGCTGATGTACTCTATGAAAAAGAGAAGAAGAAATTTGTAGTAGAGATGCTAGTGGGAAACTATTTTTAAGACATCTGTGGTTTAGCTGTTAAAGTGCTGGAAAAAAGCAGCAGCCAACTGCAAAATACTAACTTATTTCTGGGGACCACCACACATGATGTTTCAAATGTATAAAATAAGGGGAATATTTTATGTTAATAAATAAGGCATGAGAGATTATCGTAAGTCATATTACTAATAAAACAAAGAAAAATCATCAGCCATAATTTGTGAAGTTTTTAATGGAGAAGATCTTGTAATATGTAAAAGTCCCAAGACTTCATGTACTAATAGTGAGCAGGTGCTTAATTCAAACTATAATGGTATATAACAAAACTACAAAAAAAAGGACCAGAAGAGTAAGAATTAGAGACAGAGTATGCCAACAACAATTAGGAAACATAATGAAATAAAATGTTTTATTTGTTATAGCATGAAATACCTAGAATAAAACTTACCTATTAGGTTTCTTAAAGGTTACAGTCAATAAAAACCAACCCTGGCTATCCTAAGCAGGAAAGGAATTTATGGGCAGGTGACAGGCTAGCTCGTAGAATCAACAGAAGACTGGACAACCGGTGGGTAGAAATAGGCTTAAATAAAGGAATCGAGGCAGTTCAAACATAGCCAAGTTCACATTGTGTGAACAGTGTCATCAGGATGTAGTCATTGTCATCTCTAGGACTGAGGACAGCTATGTGGCCACTTCAGCTACAAATATTTCAAAGTATCACTCTCTTCTTGGATGCCTTTCTTAACATTTGAATCCTGGGGTATCTCATTAGCCTATCCTAGGCATGTATGTGCACACAGATAGGAAGGAAGCACTGTGTTGTAGCTCAAAACAAAAACAAAATACAGGGGCACCTGGGTGGCTCAGTCATTAAGTGTCTGTCTTCGGCTCAGGTCATGATGCCAAGGTCCTGAGATCGAGCCCCACATGGGGCTCCCCACTCAGCGGGAGCCTGCTTCTCCCTCTCCTACTTCCTCTGCTTATTGTTCCCTCTCTTGCTGTCTCTCTCTCTCTGTCAAATAAATAAAATCTTTAAAAAACAAAAAAACAAAACAAAAACAAAATACAACCAACAGAGGTCTCTCAGAGACTTTGAGTTATCCAGTGTTAATCCACATTCTTTCTCTAGCACATGCATTTTCAGATTAAAATGTCCTTCTGTGACAAAGGAGCCAAGAATATACAATGGGAATAAGACAATCTCTTTAATAAATGGGCGGGGAAAACTGGACAGCCACATGAAAAAGAATGAAAATAGACCACTATCTGATATTGTACACAAAAATCAAATCAAAATGGATTAAATATTTGAATGTAAGACCAGAAACCATAAAACTCTTTGAAGAAAACATAGATGGTAAGCTCCGTGACATTGGTCTTGGCAATGATTTTTTTTTTTTTTTTGAGACCAAAGGCAAATGCAACAAAAGCAACAATAAGCAAGTGGGACTATAACAAGCTAAAAGATTTCTGCACAGCAAAGGAAACTAGCAGCAAAATAAAAAGGCAACCTCCTAAGTGGGAGAAAATATTTGCAAATCATATATCTGACAAGTGGTTAATGTCCAAAATATATAAAAAATTCGTACAACTCAATAGCAAAAAAAATTTCTGATTTAAAATTGGGCAGAGGACCTGAATGGGCATTTTTTCAAAGAAGACATACACATGGCCAACTGGCACATGAAAAGGTACTCAACAGTACTAACCAGGGAAATTCAAATCATAACAGCAGTGAGATACCACCTCACACTTGTTAGTGTGGCTATTCTCAAAAACACAAGAAATAACAAGTGTTGGCCAGGTTGTGGAGAAAAGGCAACCTTGTGAGTTGCTGGTGGGAGTGTAAATTGGTGCAGTGAAAAACAACATGGAGGTTTCTCAAAAAGTTAAAAACAGAACTAACCATATGATCCAGTTATTCTTCTGGGTATTTATCCAGATAAAATGAAAACACCAACTAAAAAAGACACACACACAACCCTGTATTCACTGCAGCATGATTTATAACAGTCGAGATATGGAAACAATCGTCGGATGAATGGATAAAGAAAATGTGATGTATATATGGACAGTGGAACATTATTCAGCCATAAAAAAGAAGGAAATCTCGTCCGTCTGTGACAACATAGATGGACCCTGATGGCATTAACCTAAGTGAAATAAGTCACACAGGGAAAGACAAACACTGTTGATCTCATTTATGTATGGAATCTAAAACAAACAAACAAAAACCAAGCTCATAAACACAGAGAATGGACTGGTGGTTGCCAGAAGCAGGAGGAAGGGGAACAAAATATGTGCAGGGGTTTAAAAGGTACAAGCTTCCAGTTATAAAATAAATAAGTCACAGGGATATACCATAGAGGATGATAACCATAGTTAATAACACTGTATTGCATATTTGAAAGTTGGTAAGAGAGTAGATCTTGAAAGATCTCAGCATATGAAGAAAATTTTATAACTATGCATGGTGACTGGTGTTAGACTTATTGTGATGGTCATTTTGCAATATATAGAGATAGAGAATCATTATACTGCACACCTGAAATTAATATGGCATTATATGTCAATTATATCTCAATAAAAACAGCAAGCAAAACAAAATAAAAACTTCCTCTGACATAATGCAATAATCCTATATAATTTTTAAAAGCCATTCTCTTTTCCCAAATGGAGTCTTTTTAAAGTCTTTTCTTTTATTGCATTTTGTTCCAAATCCAAGCTGCAGAGTGGCCATTTCTTCTCATTGCATGTTGTGATTCTGTCCTGTGATGGATAAGGTCTCAACAGTACTAAACCTGAGTACTTTCCATAAAGACCAGTCTCCCACGATTGCTGTAATGGTATGTGTGATTTTTCTTGGTGATCGAATCAAAGGTGCTGCTCATACTGTTGTGGTTTGCTGCCCATGAGAGCCCACAAGAGGTGGTCCATAGGAAGGAAAGGGCTACGGATAGCTAATCTTAATGCAGGGAACCAGAAAGACAAATGGTGATGGTGAGGCCACCCAGACAGCGGTGATAGCTGAACAGGTGAAGGCAGCTGCCCTCACTAAGGCTGACAGGACAAAGGGAAGAGCTGGTGTTTTTAAAAGTCCCAAAGACTACCTGGTGGGAGCCTTTACTGGGGCTGTTCATCAGGACATGGGACCATGGGTGGGGAGGCCGGGAACCAGAGCGGATATGGCTACAGTAGACAAGCCACCAGAAGCAGGGGAGGGGGGATAAATACTTTTCTCTTCCTCCTGCTGAACCGCCATCCAGTTTTCCTCTTCTAGTGGGGAAAATGTAGTCTGCACATGTCTGAGACATGGATCTCAGAGAAAACAGGCGAACGAAACACACTGCAATGAAGGCAACACCGAGGCTACAATGCTTATTTCCAGAAGTGGTCAGGACTCCACCTCTGACCTTATAACTCTCCTCCTTGAATGCTGTCTCTTTTCAGGTAGGGACAGCAAATTCAAATCCTTCCCTCTGTGTTCTTACGGGAGCCGTGACACGGATGAGATTCTATACCCGGCGTGGTGACGCAAGCCTTCATGCCTTAGAGCCCCAGCCAAGGTGGGCCTGCTGTCTAGGGTTTCATGAGGCCTCTGTCAACTCTTAACACTAGATGTGGGAGGCAGGATCCCAGGGCAGACTTCTCACTTTCATATGTGTGCATGTGTGTGCGTGTGTGTTCACACCTACATCATGGTCTCCATTAGCACTCTAGTGAAGTCAATGGCAACCCTCCTCAGAATAAGGATTCTAGGGGTGCCTGCGTGGCTCAGTCAGTTAAGCATCTGCCTTCAGCTCAGGTGATGATCTTAGGATCCTGGGATCGAGTCCTACATGGCAGGCAGGGGTTGGGGGGGGGGGTCTGCTTCTCCATCTCCCTCTGTCCCTCCCCGCTGAGAGATTGTCCTCTCAATCTCTCAAATACATAAATAAAAATCTAAAGAAAAAAGAATAATATTTCTAGATTCACGAAGTAAAATACATAGGACTATAAAATAAGCCACCTTTTGGAAATATACTTAATAAAATTTAACAACAACTTTGAAATAATTATGCTTCTTTCATACAAGATTTAGCAGCAGGTATAATAACCCCAGCAATTTCAAATGGGGAGGAACACAAAACTATTTTAATATAGTATATAACAAATTGTAATATGAAGAGATCTGATTTCTCTCAGTGACAAAGTACAGTTACTGCTGATAAGTACTGTGATTTTGTCGCTGCCATTCATAATAAGATTTTGTTAAACTTCTGTTGGAGGTGGTAAGAAGTTGTCACTTTTTTCCTCAGCCACATTCACAGCTTCTTTGACCTAGAGAGTCACCCGAATTCTGCCAGAATACTTTTCCTCACCGGCCAGTTCATTCTCCCACTTCAGTGTTTGCTTAAAGTTTCCCTTCTTACTGAGGTCTATCTTGTCCTACTTCGCCCATCATATTTAATGGCACCTTTCCCCTGTGCCATAGAACTTTAAAAATGCTGTCTCGACCCAGTCCCTGGTTAGAGGCTGGGCAGCTCCTTTCCTGAGAAGCTGCGTCCACTCTCGCAAACACTTCACTTGCTGGGCTCCACACCACTTACGCATCACCCTAACCCGCTGGGGTCGGGTCCCAGACGATAGGAACAGCCACTATTTCTCACAGTTCAAGATATTATTCAAGACAGCCAATTCGCAGGGCGCCCTTGAAATCTAACTCACCCCAGTTGCCACATACAAGCTGTCTTCTCTGCCTCTGGTTTGCCGTACTCTGTCCTTGGTACACAACCCAGTGCGTGGCCCTGTTTGACAACTTTCTTTTGTTTGGAGCTGCAGGAGCCAAACGTTTCACCTTTCATCCACCTGTGTTGTCCTGCCATCAAAAAAAATCTTCAAATCTTATGATAAGACAACTACATTTCTCCCTGGCATTCCTTTTCTCTCCTTTTCTTCTCTCCTTTTTTGTTTGTTTGGCCTTTAGCATTCATTATCTTTTAACAATTCCCCAACATGTCTCAGCCCACAATGGAGTGAAAAGTGTGAGGCAAAATTTCATTTGTGTTCTCAAAATTTCATTTGTGTTCTCAAAATTTCATTGTGTCCCAAGCACTTGAACTGTGTCTGACACATAACGGGCTCTCTATACCCATGTACCGAATGGGTGCAGGAATCTCCATCCCGTGCCTATTGTGATCAGTCACTCTGGGCAACATCTTCAGTTGAAGGAAAACAACCTTTTTGTACATGAACACGGTACACGAGGAGCCTAAAGTGGGAGATGGCTATTGTAGTTTCTAATTCAATGGGAACATTACTGGGTCTCTTGGTAAGAGCTTTTCTCTTTTGCAGGACAAAAGCTTCTAAGCTAGTGGAGCTCAGAATCATGGAAAAGGGAAAAGTTGTGAGTAGGTCTTCAGGGGTAATTATGAGAGGGATTACCCTTCTGCAACCCCATGGTTTCTGAATCCGTGTCACATGGCTGCAGGAGATAGAGCGCTGCATTATCAGTCATGATTTCAAAGCATACATGGCATCTTGCAAAACAGCATCATGATCTTGAAAGGGGGCCCAGGTGGTGCTGTCATAGACTATTTTGCCATTCTAAAAAACCAAAAGCTAACATAAACTATTGGTATTATATCAAAATAATAAGCTTTTGCACAGTGAAGGAAACCATCAACAAAACAAAACGGCAACCTACAGAACGGGAGAAGATATTTGCAAGTGATGTATCTGATTAGGGGTTAATATCCAAAATACATACAGAACTTATGCAACTCAATACCGAAAAAATAACCTGATTAAGAAATCAGCAGAGGATCTGAATAGACTTTTTCCAAAGAAGACATACAGATGGCCGACAAACACATGAAAAGATGCTCAACATCAGTGATCATTACAGAAATGCAAATCAAAACCACAATGAGCTATCACCTTACATCTGTCATGTGGTTAAAATGAAAAAAAAAAAAA
>PISX010013455.1:10507-56780 GCA_004024625.1 Mellivora capensis | reverse complement strand
TTTACACCACACCCAGTGCTCCATGCAATGCGTGCCCTCCATAATACCCACCACCAGGCTCCCCCAACCTCCCACCCCCCGCCCCTTCAAAACCCTCAGGTTATTTTTCAGAGTCCATAGTCTCTCATGGTTCATCTCCCCCGCAATTTCCCTCAACACCCTTCTCCTCTCCATCTCCCCATGTCCTCCGTGTTATTTGTTATGCTCCGCAAATAAGTGAAACCATATGATAATTGACTCTCTCTGCTTGACTTATAACTTCCTGAATTTTAAACATCATAAAACACTCATCTCCTGATTAACAAATATTTTTTTAAATAAAAAATTAGGTCAAAATATCAAGGTAATCATTTTTATTCAAACAAAGAAACAAGAGAACACAAAGTAGGGAAAATAGGAAAGATTCACTAAACACACATAAGAAATAACTGAGATAAATCATTTAAGCTTTGATATATACTGAATTTTAAAGATCACTAAGTTTCTGCTTTCATTTTGAAAAAAAAAAAAAAAAAGCCAGGGGACATAATTTTTCTTGGTAACTCAGGACCAGAACCATACACATCAATTACTGAACTGTATTGTATAAATATTCAATGTTCTTTGATATGGGATTTGGGAAATTCCTACTCCTGGTTCTCTCACTAATCTGTATGATCCTATTAAAGTTACTTAACTTTTCTGAGCCTCAGTTTCCTCAACTATACAGGGAAAGAGTTTAACATCCTGGGATTATATGGAACTGAAAGATGGTATATGGAAAACAAAACTTGGTAAGTCCTGATCCCAAAGACAATGAGTATTGTTTTAAATTGCTATTTATTTGCATTCTGTTTATTTGCATGGGAGACTAATGGTATACAGTTGAATTAGTATCTGCCAAGGCAGTATTATTTTGGCTAACTTTTTAAAATTTATCATTGAATTCAAGACAATATAGCCACCTTCCAAATGATATCCTCACCCTCCAGTATAATCATCCCTTTCTCTATAATTATCAGTGTTTTTTGGTCAGCAGCAAGACAGGATTTTTTTCTGTATTATTAGTCAGGGACTCCTTCTTGCAAATTTGAACTCAATTTTAATATTATCATTATTAACACATAATGTTAACATGTACTATGATAGATGTTAGAATTTAAAAAGTAATAAGGTACAGAGGAAGTTGCTAAACTTCCAAGACAGAGACTGTCTATGCTATTGACTGCTATATCCCCAAAGCCTAGAACAGTCACTTGCATGTAGTAGATGTCCAATAAATATTTGTAAATTAACTGAACAGGTTCATAAAAAGCAAGTAAACAGTAAAAGATAGAACACCCTAAGTATTAAATGACAAAAGCAAGTACTAAAAAAGTAACAATCAAAGCCTAAACCAAAATCTCTTCATGTTGAAAATGGGACTTAAGCTAAATTTGAATAAAGACTATGTAAATCTGAAAGAATAATACAAATTATGAGGTGGTGGAAGATTATTTCAGAATGACGAAAACTTTCTGAGCAATGATAAAAAAAAAGTAAACATGACTTGTGCGCAAAGCAAGATTAAACTAGATTGGTTTAAAAAGAGTACTCTAACAGGTAGAAAATATAATAGTCTAATCATGGAAGAGATTTGAAACCTACCACAGCCAAAAAGAAAAAATATATATATATATATCTTGAGCAAATCATTATTTTTATTTTTTTTTATTTCATTTCTTTTCAGCGTAACAGAATCCATAGTTTTACAACACACCCAGTGCTCCATGCAATGGGTGCCCTCCCTAATACCCACCACCTGGCTCCCCCAACCTCCCACCCCCCCGCCCCTTCAAAACCCTCAGGTTGTTTTTCAGAGTCCATAGTCTCTCATGGTTCATCTCCCCCCCAATTTCCCTCAACTCCCTTCTCCTCTCCATCTCCCCATGTCCTCCGTGTTATTTGTTATGCTCCGCAAATAAGTGAAACCACATGATAAATGACTCTCTCTGCTTGACTTATTTCACTCAGCATAATCTCTTCCAGTCCCGTCCATGTAGCTATAAAAGTTGGGTATTCATCCTTTCTGATGGAGGCATAATACTCCACTCCCAAAATTGAACCAGGAAGAAAGTGACAACCTGAATAGACTGATATCCAGTTACGAGATTGAAGCAGTGATCAAAAACCTCCCAAAAAACAAGAGCCCAGGACCTGATGGATTCCCTGGGGAATTCTACCAAACTTTCAAAGAAGAAATAACACCCATTCTCCTGAAGCTGTTTCAAAAAATTGAAGCAGAAGGAAAACTTCCAGACTCTTTTTATGAAGCCAGTATTACCCTGATCCCCCAAACCAGGCAAAGACCACACCAAAAAGGAGAATTTCAGACCCATATCACTGATGAATATGGATGCTAAGATTCTCAACAAGATCCTAGCAAACAGGATCCAACAGCACATTAAAAAGATCATCCACCATGACCAGGTGGGATTCATCCCTGGCTTACAAGGGTGGTTCAACATTCGCAAGTCAATCAATGTGATAGAACAAATCAATAAAAGAAAAGAGAAGAACCACATGGTCCTCTCAATTGATGCAGAAAAAGCATTTGACAAAATCCAGCATCTGTTCCTGATTAAAACGCTTCAAAGTATAGGGATAGAGGGAACATTCCTGAACTTCATAAAATCTACCTATGAAAGACCCACAGCAAACATCAACCTCAATGGGAAGCAGCTCACAGCCTTCCCGCTGAGATCAGGAACAAGACAAGGATGCCCACTCTCACCACTCTTGTTCAGCATAGTATTAGAAGTCCTAGCAACAGCAATCAGACAACAAAGAGAAATAAAATGGCATCCAAATTGGCAAGGAAGAAGTCAAACTCTCGCTCTTCGCAGATGACATGATACTGTATATGGAAAACCCAAAAGACTCCACCCCCAAACTACTAGAACTCATACAGCAATTCAGTAACGTGGCAGTATACAAAGTCAATGTACAGAAACCAGTGGCTTTCTTATACACTAACAATGAAAATTGTTAGGGAAATTAGAGAATCAATTCCATTTACTATAGCACCAAGTACCATAAGATACCTGGGAATAAACCTAGGGAAACCAGAAAGGGAAATTAGAGAATCGATTCCATTTACTATAGCACCAAGTACCATAAGATACCTGGGAATAAACCTAACCAAAGAGGTATTTTTATTTTTTTTAAGATTTTATTTATTTATTTGGCAGACAGAGATCACAAGCAGGTGCAGAGAGAGATCACAAGTAGGCAGAGAACTCAGAAGCAAGCAGACTCCCTGCTGAGCAGAGAGCCAGATGTGGGGCTCAATCCCAGGACCCCGGGATCATGACCTGAGCTGAAGGCAGAGGCTTTAACCCTCTGAGCCACCCAGGTACCCCCAAAATCATTATTTTTAGAAGTTTAAGAGGAAATACTGTGTATAATACCTTGGCCAAGGGAGAGACCAGAAGTAAAAAATTAAGAAGGCCCCTACTACAGTCACCCACATATGAGATGATGAGGATCTGAACCAAGTTAACAACAGTATTAAAAATTAAATGATTAAAAATGAATCTAAGATATTAAATAGTTTACAAGACCAGATGCATGGCTGGGAGAGTGAGGATGAGAGAATGAAACACTGACTCAAAGCTGAATCTAGACATCTAGAAAGGGTAAATTAGGGGCTGAGTAAGGGAAGGAGAGGCAACTTGGTTTGGGAAAAGGATTTTAGAAAGGCTGAGTGAGGGTGCCTGGGTGGCTCAGTGGGTTAAAGCCTCTGCCTATGGCTCAGGTCATGATCTCAGGGTCCTGGGATGGAGCCCCGCATCAGGCTCTCTGCTCAGCGGGGAGCCTGCTTCCTCCTCTCTCTCTCTGCCTGCCTCTCTGCCTACTTGTGATCTCTGTCTGTCAAACAAATAAATAAAATCTTAAAAAAAAAATAAAAAGAAAGGCTGAGTGAGTTTCAAGTTATAGCAGGTCATCCAGGTGACATAAGCAAGAAATTAGACATAGAGAATTGTAACTAGAAAAGTATCAGCACTACCTAGAGATATAATTTTAAAAGGCATCTATCTATATATAAAAAGAATCAACTAGAGTGCGAAGATTCAAATCATAGAGAAACTGCTGGAAAGTAACAACAAAACAATCTAATCTGACAAGTATCTGAATGGTGGAATAAGTAACCCAAAAGAGAGAAAGAGAACAAAGAAACTGAGAGGGAAGAAAATGAGACTAGTAGAAAACCAAAGGTACTAAATGCGGTCTATACAGAGAAATTAACAATGAAATGAAAGAGAACAAATAGGATGACAGTACCAACGGATAAAAGAGCTGAGAAAGGGGTTTCTTTTGTTGTCGGTATTGGTTTGGCTGGTTTTTAAGTGGGAAAAGCTAAAAGCACTGCCACAGTGGATACCAGCACTGGCATAATGGACTCAGGTCTATCTAAAGTTAAGAATTATTACTTGATTATAAGCTCCATGTGACCTGGAACTATATCTGCTTGTTTTCCACTGTTCATCCACAACATATTTTCTATGAGGCTTTGGTAACTTTGGTATTTCCATACACTAGCCTTTTTGTGCTCAATCTCATTTACTTGACTAGCTATAAGGATCTGGGAAACGAAACTAATTTTTGATGAAAAGAAGCAGGCTTGGGGATAAAAAAGTCAGAATTTTAATTCTAAATTCTGGAAAACTGGGGAATTTCTGTTTTATTAAAAATAATAGAGTTCCAAAAGGTTTAAGATCAAAATATATTAGTAATGCAACTGTAAAAAAAACTGGAAAGGGAGAATACAAAGTAATGAAAACTGGATAGTTTATTTAAAGCCAGATTTATCTTCATAGAAAAAAAATATTCATTTTCTATTTAGAAGAATAAGGAATATGTATAAAATTTGAAGGCGTGGGTTTTAGAAAAGAACAAAAAATGGTATCTGACCCTGCTGATTGTAAAGACTTTTCAGGACATGATGCCAAAGACATTTCCTGGCAGTCAGTGTTTAACACACCAAGGGAGAAGAAAACAAACTTACACTCACAACTACCAAAACCCAAGCACCATTTGCTGCTGCTAACATCAAGCTGCAATTAAGAAGCCAGTGGCATCCATAAAATGAGCTCTGTCAGCAGGGCCCAGGCAATGCTCTACACAACCAAACACAGATACTACTTGCTCTCAAAGGCTCTTTCCAGGGGAGGTCTTAAGGCTAGCAGCAAGAGGGACAGATACACTGCTCCCCTGCATACCATCATATATTGTACACTCATGCAATGTATGACAATCACTGTAAATAACAAAGATGTCTCAGACACAGGACCTGCCCTCATGGCCAAACTTTGGCTAAGAGACATGACATACATATTCAAACACATATATTTAATATATATTCACTAACATTTACTTAAGAAGCATTTATTAAGCAGCTATTATGTGCCAGTAACTAATGGATCTTAGGAAAATAAAAACGCCCTTAAGTGACTCAGAACCTAGTGAGGAAACAAGTACGCAAAGTATAAGATAGGCGTATAACTGAGACACAGAAGGTCTCACCGCTAAACCTCTCTAAACCAAATCTCTGGATTAACCAGTATTCTTCAGTCCCTTTGTAAAAACACTGCCCAATGCCCAGGGCACATTAAATATTCACAGCTGGAGTATGTTCTTCTTTACAGTTCACCATCCACTGCGGTTATCTCAGTCCAGTTGTATGAGCTCACTAAGAGCCAACTTGGTTTCCTCCCAAACCTGTTTATGTCAGTTGCACTGTTGCTTTGATTAGATAATTCAATTAAACATTACATAAAAAATAAAATACAGGTTTGAAGAAGAAAGACTAAGTTGAATGCTTTGGGAAGACAAGACAACAAGGAGACCTATGAAAAATACTGCTGTCGAATTACATGTGAGTAAAACAACTGTAAAAGAATAGGGAAAAGTCATAAAAAGCCATGATTCTGCATTGTATACTTTACTCAAGGAAAACCAAAACCAGAAATCAAAAGCAATCCCTTATAATTGTAGCTTATTCAAGAAAGACAACACGCAACTCCAATCAGCATTCTAAAAAAAAAAAAAGTGAAGGGGGCAGGTGGGCTTGGTCTAGCAGTGGCAAAGTTTATGTGTATTTCTTTATTTTTAACTTAAATGAGTTGGTATCATTTCAACCAGATTAACTGCCCAACAACTGGTCAGGATGGTGTTTCTGTCTTATACATACAAGCTTTTAGGGGAGCACGAAGCTTCACTATGTCTAGAGGTCAGAGAGGTTCCCAAAGAAGGTAAACTGAATCTTGGAAGAGGATCAGAAATTCACCAGGCAGACAAGAAAGGGAAAATATCCTAATCCTACACATTAACTCAGAAGCATTAAAGAAAAAGAAAAATGTCAAAATATTTCCTTCCATTTGCCATGCCCAGGCCCATCACTCAAACTTTTCTTATGGGAAATTATTTATTCTCTTTCATCTATGAATTAGGGGATAAGCATTAATACCTACCACAAAGAGCTTTGCAAAGATTAAAATAGATTACACATGTAAAGTGCTCTACACTGTACCCAGCACATGGGAAGAGCTCAACAACAACAACAATAACAACAAAACTATTATTTTTGGAGGGTAAAGGAGGAAAGGAAACAAGATAAAGTACTGGGTTCAAGTACTGGGACCATGGTACCATCTTCCCCAGCTAACTACTCTTTAAAGTGTACTGACCCAGATCTCTAGGCTCCTCCTTGTTCCCTTTTAGCTTTATATAAACCCACATTCCTCAGGAGCAGGTTTTGGTTATGCATATAATTTGGCTCCTTTACTGACTGCTTAATCTTCTCATTTAGGAAATACAAACAAATTAAAAAAAAAAAAATGAGAACAAGTCTCAGACTGGGCTGCAATTTTCCATCAAGTGAAATTGGTATCACCCTTATGGAATCTGACATCTTGTTTATTTTTCCTAACTAGATATGCTGGTATTGGATCCAATTTCTGTCCCATGTAAATGAGTGCTAATGAAACCTGTGTCTAACACTCCCTTGGCCCTTTCCTTGGATCTCTATAGTGCAGTTACCCCAAGAACCTATTTGCCACACCCAAAATACCTATTCCACCCACACCCTATTCAATATTTCCCAATGCTCCCCCTAATTCCAGGGCTTCTACTCCCTTACTTTTCTCTCAATCTTACCTAAAACAAACAAAAAAACTCATTTTGCCTTGTGCCATACTGCTTCTAGTCAACTCTACAACAAATTTTTCTTCCTACATATCAATCATTTATAATATTCCATCATCTTGTTCAGATAAGGTACTTTTGTAATAAGAGTTAAACAGCATTACGTCTGCCAAAGAAAGTGATTTTATTTCTTCAAATACCTTAATGCATAACAGCAAATACATGGTTGACATGTTATTCTGTTTGAACAGCATACGTAAGGCTGAGAATGACCTAAAATCCAAAGCACTACACAAAAGGTGATATATGGTCAATAAACACTAAATATAGTTTAAAAAATACACACACACACACACACACAGAATTTAATTAGGCTACCATCAGAACAAGCTGAAAAAGATCCAAATTTGCAAAGTTTTTTGAAGAAATAAACATTTTATATCAGTATTCCCTATACAAAAATAAAATTATTAAAAGAAACTAGAGTGACACAATGTTTAACACTCTTGAGGAACACAAATTGTTGAAGACTTTCCTGAACCCCTTAAAATATACTCATTTCACTAGTTTGTTCTGAATGAAGAAAAGTTTGAAATATGTCAGAAGAATTTACATTATGACAGTTACATTATTAATCATCTAAATATTATAATTCACTTGGCTACTTCAATCAGAAGCAGCTACATAGAGTGAGGGACCAGTAAAAGGAGATGATGTGGTATGGAGAACAATGCCTAGGCCAGGGAAGTAGGACTCCTGGGTTCTAAACTAAATCTCCACCAACTCACAGTGTGATCTAAGACAACTCACTCCAGTGGCCCTCACTGATAAAACAAAGGATGAGACTACTGAGGTTCTAAGGTCGCTCAGGAGGTAAAATATTCTTAGCCTAATGAAGGGAACAGAAAATTGAGAGTGGGGACTGGCGGAGTGTGTGTGTGTTGTGTGTGTCTTTCTTTGTCAGCTCTAGAATTCTGCAAGTGTTAAAATGAAGACTACAGACAATACATGCTCTAGGAACTAAGAACAAGTTCATGCGTGCAGTTTCTCCCCACTGTCTGTCTGCTCAGCCCACCCCCTGCTCCCTTCTCTGTCTCTTTTCTTCTACCTTCTTCCCCAGCTTTTCTCTTGTCTCAGGTTTCTCTTCTGAACTCCAAAGTTTCCTCTATTCCTATGTCTGGTCCTCAGTGCTTACAAGTTATTACCACCTATCACTACACATCTCTGGCCTGCCCCTTACTTCCAATACTGTCAATTCATCGTCCTTAAACCACTAGGAACAGAGAAAAGATAACGTAAGTAGCCACTATGTGCCAAATGGATCACTTAAACCAGATAGTGGCTTCTAAAATTTAATTTAAATAAATAATACAGTTGAAAGCATTCTCTCCATAGAAATCTCAACCAGCAAGAGCAAACGATTTATTAGACATCTATGGGTCACATACTTCGCATACTTAATCATTTTAAAATTACAACTAGTCTTGTTTGGTAGGTATATTAGAATTCACAATTTACAAAGATGAGGCCCACAAAAATTATACTGGAAATGATGGAGTTAAGACCCATACTTCCCATAGCCACATTATGATAGGCAACAGACTGTTTTGTGAAATGGACCACCAAAGCAAGAAACTCCAAAGATCCCAAGGGCATGTTTATTTCTAATGGCCCAGAATTGAAACCTAGATACCATTAATAACATTCATAAATCTGAAAGTATGGCTGACATCAAGTAGATAATAAGCTGCTGACAAAGGGAAATCAGTCCAGATTATCTGGACTTCCAAACACCTTTCAAAGACTGATTAGTAAAGGGGTTTGTTTTAAATTCTGCTTATATTACCAAGATTTTGGAGAGAAGCTGTAATCTCCTCTCCTACCATTGGAACTCAAAGAAAAGTAGACTTAGATAGTAAATAAAGTTTAGGGCTAAATAAGGACATCTCTTACTTGAAAATATTATCAATGATATTTCTCCCCAGATAATTACTGGGCCATTCGGATTTATCAGTTTTTGAAAGGAAGATAATTCCGTTTCCAGTAATAATGTCCTGAATTAACTCTTCTACTAAAAACAGCTAAAAATTCTGGACAAAATATTTTCATGCTCATCTAAAAGACAAAGCTGATAAGAAGTAAGGAATTATTTGGCAAAAATTGAAGGGAAAATGAATACTGAGTGAGGTAAGAGAACAAGTGCCACTTTGCCCTTTGGGTACTAGCCAATCAGAACAAACCTGAACCTTAGTTTGGACAGCCTTACAGGACCCAAAGGGCAAAAATTAAAGACCAGGACCACCCAGAGTGAAAAGTCTAACAGGTGATACGTCCCACATTTAGCTAAGACCTAAGGGGCTTACACCTTCAAGACCAAGGTGAAGTACAATGGCCCTCAAATGTATTTGCAACCAAAATTTGCATCAGCAGGGTGGTCCAAATTCAAGCAATGAATTTATTTTAAATGGTTTGGATGCCTCCAAACCTACCAGAAGCAAATGCAAAGAACTTCTAAAAATGATACCTTTACTTGAGACCTCAGTTTAGTCTTAAACATCTTTAAGACAGTGAGCAGTTACACAAAGGTAACTATCCATACAAAGAAACAAGTCATCATGAACAAGACCCAGCAAAAACAAGAAATCACAAAAAAGGTACCTCTAAGACCTCACATATAGGAAGTACAGAGATATCAACTATGAAGTAACTATACTTACTACATTTAAAGAATAAAAGAGGACTTGAGGCACCTGGGTGGCTCAGTCAGTTAAGTGTCTGACTCTGGGTTTCAGCTCAGGTCATGATCTCAGGGACTAGTCCTGAGATCTAGTCCCATATCTGGCTCCACATTCAGCACAGGGTCTGTTTGAGATCCTTTCCCTCTCTGTCTCACTCTGCCCCTCTCCTGCCACCCCCCATCCACTCCACCCACATACATACTCTCTCTAAAATAAATAAATAAATAAAATCTTAAAAAAAAAAAAAAAAAAAAAGGAGTAAAAAAGAACCTGAAAATATCTTCACGGAGCAGGAAACTATTAAGAAAAGATCCAGCAGATTCAAAAAGGAACCAAACTGAACTTCAATAATAATCAAAATTACAAACTCATTGGATGGCTTTAAAAGATTAGATTCAACTGAAGAGAAAATTAATGGATAGGAAGATAAATAAGAATAAATAGATAAAGAAGGTCTAAGGTATATGTAATCAGAGATCCAAAAGAAAAGCTAACTGGATAGAACAGAAATCTAAAGAGATGATGGTGGATTTTGCAGATTTTTCAAGGAGCCTAACAAAGTCACATACAAAAAGAAATCTATACCCTGATACATCATAATAAAACTATAGAGTGCCAAAGTCAAGACACAGTATTAAATGTAGCCAATAAAAAAGCTAGAAAACAGTAAAACAGAGTAAAATCTCCATGTCTGTTGTTTTAAATAGAAAAATGATAAGCATTAGTGTGAATGATTATCTCAGAAAGTTCTAAGGACCAAGTAAGACAATGTATTTGAAAGGACTTAAAAAAAAAAAAAACTGTAAAGGTATCTGGAGATTTAAGTGACAGCTTGTATAAAACCTACTTTTTTTTAAAGATTTTATTTATTTATTCGACAGACAGAGACCACAAGTAGGCAGAGAGGCAGGCAGAGAGAGAGGAGGAAGCAGGCTCCCCGCTGAGCAGAGCGCCTGATGTGGGGCTCAATCCCAGGACCCTGGGATCATGACCTGAGCCGAAGGCAGAGGCCCAACCCACTGAGCCACCTAGGCACCCCGTATAAAACCTAATTTATTCTTGGTCATTCAACCTCTCTGTGAGCCTCACTTTACCTGCAAAAGAAAGTTGCAGCTGATTTTCTCCAAAGTTCATTCCAGCTCAAAATTATCTCTCAGTCAGAGGGAGGTGAATCAAATTAAAATATTCTACTGGCTAAAAATAAAATGCTAGCTATCATTAGAAAGAATAATAGAAATTATATTTCAAATTCTATAAAAAGCCATCCATATCTGGAATACTAACACATTTGTGAAAATCATCAAACTATACATGTAAAATCAGAAACAACTTAAGCAGTGGTTCTCAATCCCTGTCACATATAACGACTACCAGGAGCTCAAAAAAATACTAATGCCAGCAGCCCTAAATCCCAAGATTCTGATTTAATGGGTCTGAGGTAGAGTCCAGGGAATAAATATTTCTAGAAGTTCCCCCAGATTATTCTCAGATTGAGGTGAAGCTGAGAAATACTGAACTAAAGTGACAAACAGTAGTATATGTTTTTAACACAATCTTTCTAAAATATAAAGATTATAAAATTATCAAGGCTATAAATAGAGCGAAAAATGATCCTATTTACAAAATTATACCATACCACAATGGGGTTCACCTGCTCCAAGTTCAAAGGAAATGGTTTTTAAAGACCCGAATAAAACCAAAGATTAGTTTTATAGAGTGGTTAGTAAATGTATATGATTTGTTACCCAAGACATCATGCAAGGTTAAGATAAACACACTCAGAAAAATTTACACAAATTCCAAGGTAACAGACCCACAGAGAGTTATAAGGAAAGCAAATATACACGAAGTATATATTCAGTGTTGTAAGGCTGACAATGAAGGCAACAATTCACTCCTATGAAATGTCCCTTAGCACAACCATCACACCTGGAATATCAGACCGCCTGGTCCAGGATGGTACTTACATGCTCTAGCCTTAAAAGAGTTCACAACTAAAGGCGATGCTTTTCTCTGGAGACAAGGACATAAAAAAGACTGAAAATTTAACATCAAATATTTGCTACCTTTTATTCATTCAGTGTTTACTTTGTGTTATGTGCCAGCCTCTGTGAGGTATTTTAAAACATCTCATTTACCCTCACAAGGTAGTTTATTATTCTTACCTTATACCTCAGGAAACTAAGATTCTCAAAGGTCAGAATTTGTTTGCCATGTTTGCCATAAAGTAAGTCTTTATGCCATAAAGTCTTAGAGAAAAGATTTAAAGCAGGTTTATGCCATGTTGTCTCTCACCATAATTGTAAATAATAGTTGTAACACAAAATAAATTGTCATTTTAAGTGCTGTACCCATCTAAATGCTTAGTAAATCTTAACAGTCCTATGAAGCTATGAAGTCCTATGAAGCTACTCAGTCAAAATAATTGATTCGTACATGACTCTTTTCCTCACATTCTATTCTTCAGCAATCCTATTGTTTCTACCTTCAAAAATGTGTTCAGAATCCATTTTGATACTTTGAATATGTATCAAAATATATAGTCACCTACCTCATCACTACCACCTAAGTTCATTTCCAGCCCGGATTATTAAAATAGCCCCCTAACTAGGCTCCCTGACTCTTTTACTCTTGTCTTCCCCTCTAAGTGTATTCTAAAGCCTTGCAAAAGGTTCCTTTTAAAGATGGTGTTGTTCCTTTGCTCAAAACATTTCAACAGTTGCCCATCCTGAGGAGGTAAAACCTAAGATCCTTAAGATAGGCAAGACCCAGTACCTCTGACATTTCTTCTATTCTCCTCCTCCACTCTAGCCACGTGTGCCTCATTATTCCTCAAACATTCCAAGCATTCTTCCCCCCACCCCAGCACTGTTCTCTAAGCCTAGAACCTTACTTTCACCTTTTCAAGTCTTGCTCAAATGGCACCTCACCAGTTAAGCCTTTCTTCCCCACTTCACCCTCTCAACGATTTCATATCCCACTTATAACACATTATCACGGTGCCTGCTACCATCTAACACTTTATGTATAGGTATGTATGTCTGTCTTTCTCCAGAATTTAAGCTTCATGAAGGAATGATCTATTTTAATCATTCTTGTTTCTCCAGTGCCTATAATAGGAGCTAGCATAAAGTGGGTGACTGATAAACATTTGTTGAATGAAGATATAAATCAATAATGCCAAAATCCAGATTAATAAACACTCCAGTATACAGTCTCTATACCACATGCCCTAAGCTACTCAATCATATCACTTTTTTCACAATTTTTTCACTTTTTTTTTCACTTTTTTCACATTTGCAGGTGAATAGCTGAGGCTCCCATACTACACACACATCCCAAAATCTAGGGCCAATAAATTTTATTTTTTATTTACATGCTTGCCTTCTGTTAAGTAAAAAAATCTGAAATAGGTTCTCACTACCTCATGAAATAGGTTCTTTCTTACTGCTATTCTCCCTATTCACTGCTAGCTCTCCTCTTTTACGCTATTCTAAGAAAATTTAAGGCCCCGATGTGATAAATTCTGATTTTTCTGCATCTTGCTTGTACTATCACTCCAAGTAGACTGCATGTTCTTTTGAGGTCATCTAGCTCAAAATCTCACATATAGAAAATTCTCTCAAATGTTATGATTACTATTCCAACTCCACTTCCTTTCACAGATGTAAAGCTCAGTAATAATACGAACCATTCTTTTCCCATGAATTACCTATTCTTATCTGAATAGTGGTAATGAGGTGGGGGAGAGAGAGATTATAAAAAATAAAGAGAATTCTACTTAAACCAAGATGGGCAAGGGCGGGCGGGGGGCGGGGGGGGTGGTGTGACAAGTTTGTAGCACAATGTAGCTGGTTCCTTCTTCCCAAGACCTGAAGAAGGGAGGAAGTGGAAAGGCAAGCCAGGGAGATGAGAGCTTGGATTGCCTTGCACAACTCTGCCCTGGCAACCTGAAAGAGCAGGACTGACAGGTTCCTGAAGGGGCAAATTAGACTTAATCTTAAAGGTATTTTTGTTGACTTCGGTGTTAATGATTGAGAAGTGATTCAAAAATCAAAAGGGGGATGCCAAACTGATCCAAATTTCATCATCATTCTTTCAACTTTTACTTCCTATCGTCTTTCTAGAAAAATTCCAACAGCAAAAGAAAAATGAAGGGATATGTTCAAATTTAATGATGTTGATGAAATGATTCAAAAGCACACACGCGTGAGTGTTTGTGTGTAAAACTGAAGAGTGACTACAATTAATTACAGGTAAACCGGAAGTTGAAACGGAGGAGTGGAGGGGAAACACTGGGAGATCCAACAAAAGGTGAGATGAGTTGGAAGTTCCCAAACCTCCACAAGTAACAAGGGAAAAATTATTTACCTTGTCTTTTTTTCGACCAAACTACTGTGACTCACCTTCCCTAAACTGGAAATTAAAATTTAAGCAGTCACATACAAAAATCACTCTCCAGACCTGGACAGCCTTAAAGTTAAAGCCTGCCTTTCACACTTCTTTAAGTCTGAAATCCACAAACTCACTTACAGAATGCAGTGCTAATAAAGTGAATTACTAATAAATCTGAATGAAGCATTTAAGTATGCTTGTTATTTATACAGATATGGTCAGATTTATTTTGAAAAAAATTACAAATATCTATATACTAGATACTGAAGTACATAACAGGAGGAATAAAAAAAAAAGTTGCCACAGAATATAAACATACAACTGTAGAAATAGAGAAGGAGAAAAAATTTTAATAACTATGGGTCACGCCTGGCTTCACCGAACTCCTCCCAGAGGCCTTCCTCAAACACCACATCTAAAATAAAATAGCTGCCCTTATCACACTCTATTCCTGTACCTGATTTATTTTTCTCACCCAAGTTGCCACTATGGTCCAGTATATTTTATACTTGCATCTGCTGACTGTTTGCCAACTAAAATGAAAGCTCTATGAGGGCAGAGTTGCCATTGGTTTTGTTAATCCCAGGGCCTAAAGGCACACAGCTGGCACTCAATAAATGTACTGAATAATAAAAGATGAAAATGAAGTTCATAGAGGCGAAAGGATTTCCTCAAGGTCAGAGCTAGCAGCAAGCACAGGCGGTACTATAAGGCTGTCTACTCCCTCTTTCCACAGCCACTTCCACTATGCCAAAGCACCCTGTTCCAGCACATGATTCTACTTAACAGATTTCTCTTCTTTTTTTAAGTGCCAAAGAAAATACATGTTACCAAAAAAAGTGACACACTGGGTAGCATTTTAACTTCAAGTGTTTCACCAACCAAAACTATACTCAGATTTCATGAGCATACAGGATTAGCCAGTAAAACAGAAAGGCACAGCGACTCAGTTCCTAGTGAAATTGGTGTGTGCCTTCGAAGTTTTAAGAACAGCCACTGAAACCTACTTAGCAATCCAGAATGGCTAGTAAAGGATCAGCCTCACTTTCTTCTAAGAGCCCACAACAGCTCCTTCCTGGATATACTTTATCTCGCAGATTATGCAAGGAAATGTAACCAACTTTAAAGTCCCTTTTAGTTCCTTTCAAAGTACAAGCACACAAAACACTGGACATAAAATTAACCCTTGGGAAGTTTCAGATTCTGAGAACAGGAAACCATCTCTGAACCATCACCTGACTGTGATCATCTAGGTCCTTCATTCAAAGTCCAGGAATCTGAAATACCTAAAAGAAACGCGGGAGGGGGTAAGGAAGAGGAAAGAGAAAAAAGCATTTACATATATCAAAAAGGAGCTCATATTCCTAATAATACTTTCGCCCAACATCAGCTTCTCGCCTAAAGTCAAGGCCCCACGGACACAACTTGGGTCTTAATGATCTTCCTTTCAGAGAGAGGAGCCAATACCTTTCGCAGGGAACACCTCTAGACCTACGATGTTACTAAGGCAGAGGATGATTTGCTCGACGTCTCTCACAACTACTGTCAGCCCTATTAGTAAACTGAAAGGGACGACCTAAAATGTGGGACGGCA
Source organism: Mellivora capensis (assembly GCA_004024625.1). Lineage (NCBI taxonomy): Eukaryota > Metazoa > Chordata > Mammalia > Carnivora > Mustelidae > Mellivora > Mellivora capensis. The sequence continues at coordinate 40,889 of PISX010013455.1, read as the reverse complement.
AAAGAGTTGAAAAGAGACTGAGTTAAGAGTGGGAAGGAGCAGACGAAAAGGAGCGGGGAGGGTAAACAACGCTTCAAGGGCGGGAGTGGGAACCCGGGTCAAGGAAGTGGGGTCAGCGAAAGGCAAAGGTGAAGGGGGTAAAGGGACGCGGTTCTGGATGGGATGGGCAGAGCAAAGGGGGAGGGGACGAGCGGGGGCTAAAGGGTAGCGAGAGGGAAGGGTCCTGGGCGGGGCGGAAGGGACCGAAGAGGCGGGATGAAGAGGGCCCGGCCGGGAGGGTCTTTACCTGCAGCTCCGCCCGCTCCACCTCCCACTGGGCTCTCTCAACCTCGAAGCGGGCCCACTCATGCTGCAGGAAGTGCAGGATCCCAGGGAGGCTGTATTGGGCGCGCGCCGCCCCCGCCGCAGCCGCCCCGTCGCCGGCCGCGGCAGCCTCCGCCAGAGGCCCGAGACCCTTGGCACCGCCGGCGCCCGGGTGGTTGTTGCTGAAGAAGACACCGGGACCCGCCTGCTCGTCCATGGCGGCCGCAGAAACCCCGGGAGCTTCCCAGGCGCCCAGCAGCGGAGGCAACGGCGGCGGCCAGCTGCGCCTCCTCCTGCCTCCGCCGCTCCCCGCCCACACCCCAGTCAGCAGGGAGCAGCCGCCTGGGCGCGGGGGCCGGCCGAGCCCGGGACGGGCCGGGAAATGGGTCAACTGCGGCGCGCGGGCGGCCCGCGGCTTGCTGGGAAATGTAGTCCCGGGGCGTGGCGTCGACAAGCGCGGCCGCGGCGGCCTGTGGGGCTGCCAGCGGCTAAGGCGCGGCCGCAGTCCCGCCCCCTGGCCCGCCCCGGCCCGCCCCTGCCCGCGGCGGTGGGGGCCGGCTGGGCCGGGAGCGCGGGTTTCCTCACCCGCCCGGCGGGCGCAGGCTGGCTGTGCGCCAGTCCCTCTCGCACACGGAAGTTCTCGGGCGGCGCGCCCTGTTGCATACAGACACACTCACACACGTACACACGTACACACACACACACACACACACACACACACACGTACACACACACACACACACACACACACACACACACGGAAGTTGTCGCGCCAAGATACCAGCCCGAGCTGCACATCTTTGAGGGCTTCCTGGTAGCTCTGTTAAGAAGCAAGCTCAAACCGATGTTCGGCGGTTAGACTCCTGGACCCGGACCCTCCAGCTAGTTGGAACTCAACCCTTTCCCTTTGGCTCCAACTTCAGTGTTACTCTGGCCACAGGCACCCCTCAGTTTTGGCAATCTGCTTATCGCTGTCGCTCCTCCCTTTCTTTTTCTCTTGGGGGTTCAAACCTGTTGCCTGATCAGTTTTCACTAATTAGGAGCTCTGATCACCTCTCCTGGACTAATCCCCTTTCGGCTTCTAAATTCTGGGTTGTTGGCACCTCTTCTGAAACCCTGCTACGCCTCAAGTCCCTTTCTCTTGCAGTCAGTCTTGCAGAAGATCCAAATCCTGTGAACTTTCAGATATCCGAGACTGCTCTTTCGGTCTCCTTTTTCGTACCTCTTCCCACGTAGTTTTTACTCAGTTCAACTCAACAAATATTTGATTGTCAGTTATTTCTGTCGCTGGGGATATAAAGATAAATGACACAGTTCCTGTCATCAAAGGGAGATTGGCAAGTATATAATCAATTCTCACAGCGCCTTAAATCAACACCACCTGAAAGAACAAAGTCCCTTTCTCTTCCCCAGAAGTCTTAGGTATCCAGGTACTTCTCCTTTTCCACCTGTCCCAGTTCCATTTGCTGTCGCGGTTCACCTGCAAATCCACAGCAATATTAGCCTACCAAAGACACCGAAGTCCTTTCAAGGGTTTCTCGTAAATATTATCCTTCAAAGTCCCTGAATTTATGCCACTATAAATTCACAATACAACAATAATGAAAGGAAGGCACCGGAAAAAATTTAACAAATGAAAGTGAAATGAAGCACTTATCTTGTCCTCATAACTAGTTATTGGTAATTCTTTTGTGGGATAGACTTCTGGAATATCAGATGTGGTGGTCGTGAAAAAAATTTTAAAGATTTAGGCTGGTTATTGACATGTCAGGGAAGGACATCCTGTTCCTATCCTTCCCCCACCAACCCCTCCCTTCCCATGGCTACTTGTGGAAAGGACAGGAAACACACTGTATCTGTCCTGGCTGCAAATAAAGATGGCAAGCTCTCTTTTCTCACTTATTGAATGTTTCTGCTTCATGAATTCATTCTTTATTATAATAAAAGTTTGATCTAGGCTTGGCCAAATTCCCTGTATCATAAATTAGTTTGGCTGTAAGTGTCCTTTGAGACGCTGCCCAGTCCTCTCATTTTACAGCTCAAGAAACTTAAGTGCAAAGCAGTTGAGACTTGTCCACAATGAGGCTTTGAGTAAATGGCACAGCCAAAACTAGAAACCAGAATCCCTGACTGCTAGTTCATTGATCTTTCCATTAACACGTTGCTTCCTTTCTTATCAGAACTACCAGAATACCAAAAGGAAGATAATACCACAATGGCATATTTTTTTCATCCAGAAGATTTAAGTACTCCTACAAGTTGTGAATGTTAAAAGGGTTTTTCCCCCCCTCTCTCTCTAATAGAGACATGTCTGACAATTCCCTGAAATAAATTCATAACACACTATAAAACATAATTAAATTTAATGATAGCTATTTAAGAACCTGTAAGTCATTTACCTAGATGACCAAGAAAGAACAAGAACTCAAATAGAATCAGAAATGAAAGAGGAGATACTATAACTGTTATCACAGAAGTACAAAGTATCATAAGAGACTGCTATAAATAATTATACATTAACAAATTGCACACCCTAGAAAAAATGGCTAAATTCCTAGAAACATACAACCTATAAAGACTGAATAATGAAGAAACCAAAAACCTGAACGACTGATCACTAGTAAGGAGAAACAGTAATCAAAAACATCCCAAAAAACAAAAATCCAGGACCAGATGGCTTCACTGGTGATATCTATCAAACATTCAAAGAAAGATTAAAAAGAAAGATTACCAATCCCTCTCAAACCCTTCCAAAAAATAGAAGAGAAGGGAAGTCTTCCAAACTCATTTTATGGGGCTAGCATTGTCCTGATACCAAAACCAGATAAGTTAGAAAAAAAAAATTATAGGCCAATATTCCTGATGAACACAGATGCAAAAATCATTGACAAAATATTAGCAAACCTAATTTAACAATACATTAAAAGGATCACACACCATGGTTATGTGAAATTTATTCCAGGGATGCAAGAGTAGTTCAACATCTGTATATCAATAAATGTGATACACCATGTCGACAAAATTTGACATAATTCAACATCCATGTATGATTAAAAAAACAATAACATTCAACAAGGCAGATATAGAGGGAATGCACCTCAACATAACAAAGGCCATCTATGACAAGACAACAGCTAACGTTATACTCAATGGTGAAAAACTGAAAGCTTTTCCTGTAAGATCAGGAGAAAGAAATGGAGGCCTACTCTCACCAGTTTTATTCAACATAGTACCGGAAATCCTAAACAGAACCTTTAGGCAAGAAAGAGAAATAAAAGCCATCCAAATCGGAAAGGAAGAGGTAAAACTCTCACTATTTGCAGATTTCATGACATTATATATATAGAAAACCCTAAATACTCCATCAAAAAAAATTAGAATAAATGAATCCAGTAAAGTTGCAGGATACAAAATCAATACACAAAAATACATTGCATTTGTATATGCTAATTACAGACTATCAGAAAGAGAAATAATTAAAACAATCCCAGTTACAATTGCATCAAAAAGAATAAAATACCTAGGAATAAATTTGACCAATGAGGTGAAAGACCTGTATACTGAAAAATACCAGATATTAAGAAATTGAAGAAGACATAAATAAATGGAAGGCTATTCCATGCTTAGGGATTGGAAGAATTAATATTGTTAAATGTCCATACTACTCAAAGCAATTCACAGATTCAATGCAATCGCTATCAAAATTCTAAAAGCACTTTTCACAGAAATAGAACAATCCTAAAATTTTTATAGAACAATAAAAGACCCCAAATAGCCACAGCAATCTTGAGAAAGAAGAGCCTCAATTTTATTCCTCACTCTACAATTATCCAAATCTAGGAATCTTGGACAGACAGTTTAACATTTTTTAGTCATAATTCTGTCATTTTTACTATGAGAATAATATTTACTTAATAAAGTTACCATGAAGATTAGATTAGAGAGGTGGCTCAGTCAGTTAAGCATCTGCCTTTGGCTCAGGTCATGATCCTGGGGTCCTGGGATCCAGACCCCACCATCAGGCTCCCTCCTCAATGAGGAGTCTGCTTCTCCCTCTACCCTTCCTCAACTAGGCGCGCACATGTGTGTGTGTGTGTGTTCTCTCTTTCAAGTAAATAAATCTTAAAAAAAAAAAAAAGATCAGATGAAGGAAAAATGTTAAGTCCCTTAGCATAGTGCGTGACATATAGCACAAACAAAATAATGATAGCTATTATTGTAACAGAGTTCACAAGACTAACACAGAAGAATCATAAATATTGGGGGCTCAATAATTGTTCTTTTTTCTTTCTCATCCCCATCCCCTGTTTAGAACTTTAATTCAGCATAGTTAAAATAATCTTTAAAAAATTAATGTCTGTGCCTTGCCATTAAGCTTCAGACTTTAAGGTGTTGCTGATTTCCTGATCATTTCATTTTATAATTAATAAAACCTGTGACACAAAAAAATAAAGTTTCCTTTCCAAGCACAGAGAGCAGCTGTCTAAATGTTTTATGCGTTGGTATAACCAGTTTAAAGTGAAAAATAGTGAAAGGCTAAATGGTTATTTAGATAATTGGAGTGTTTGCTCTTTTTTGGTTTCTCTGGGTGTGTTATGTGGGGTGGGGATTGTAGTTCCACAAAATGACAAGTCATCTGCTCTCTCTCTTTTGTGTGTGTGTGTATTTTTCATTAAAACGAGTGGCTCTCTAAACATAACAAAACCAAACCCCTGTTTTTTGGCTGGCTCAGTAGTAGAACATGTGACTCTTCAGACTCCTGATCTCAGGAATCTTGAGTTCTAGCCCCATGTAGGGTGTAAAGTTAACTTTAAATTTTTTTTAATTGAAAAAAATATCTTCTCCAAAATGACCAGTTATTGGGGTCTCTGACTTTTTAACTGCTCCAAGAAAAGTCTTCAAATTGAACTTCATAGCTCTTTTCAGAATTCTGGACAGAGAACAGAGAGTGGAAGGCCTGAGTGGAGCAAGGCCTCCGCTGGCATGAAGAGAACTTTGGGGAACAGATATATGCAATAACCCACTGTTTATCAGCCTCTGTACTCTCTGCCCACCCCCTGACTGCCCTCACTTCTCCTTGCTGCCTCCCCTGCTTCTACCTTTCCTCAGCCTCCAAACTTCCTTCCTAGATTTGAAGTGTGGTTGGGAAAACAGCCAATAACAAATTGAGAAGTGAAAGAATTCCATTATTTGAAAATGTCCTTGGAGTCTGAGAATTAAATCTACATCACAGTCACATGATGGGATGGGAAAATCGCCTCTATTATTATTTATTATTACTACTATTATTTATTTTTGGAAGCGTGTGGTTGAAATTAGAGAGTCGCCTAATTTTCATTTTAAAATGAAGTTTCTGGGACGCTGGGATGGCTCAGTCCCTTAGCATCTGCCTTTGGCTCAGATCATGATCCCAGCGTCCTGGGATCGAGTCTCACATGGGACTCTGACAAATAAATAAGTAAAACCTTAAATAAATAAATAAATAAACAAACAAACAAACAAAATGAAATTTCCTTTTATTTAACACATTTTAATCAAATCAACTATTAGATAATATTTCATTTTAAAATTAAAATTAATTTTAATTTTGTAGTGACTGATATGTGGAGGAAGAGATATCTAAAATCTAAAATCAGGATTGCCTTCACTGTCTATATAGCTAACACTGCAGGAGACTAAAGTGATAATACAGCTAGGCAAGCTGTAGCAAGACTTTCCTTAGAATACTGATGGCGACCAGCTTAAGGTTCTATTTCTCTAAGCGAAAATCAGTGGGTTTTTGAACACATGCTTTTTCTTTTTCCCCATCAACTCCATCCCTTTCCTCTCTACCCTTTTCTCTTTTAACATTTCCAGTGAATGGAAGCTCTCCTCTCCAGGTTCTTGAGTTCCCCCAATCTTTTCTTTAATAACTATTGTGCCTTCATTTCTAAGGCAGAAATGGAATTTCAAACAATTCATGTATCTTCTTTGCATAAAAATAACCGTTGTAGGGAGAGAACATTCTTGTAAGTTGGTTCTTACAAGCATGCAAGAGAGATGTACTGGTTTCTAGGTGGAGCCTTTGCTCAGAAGACATCCAGTCTTCATATAGACCTGAATTGCTTAGAAGAGCATCTCCCCCCTCCCAAAACTCCTAGCTGATTGCCCTGAAATATAAACTAAGTCAGTTCTCAAAAGAATTCAAACGTGGTACATTATTTTTTTTTCAGACATGACAGGGAAAAATCTGGGCACTGTGCCAGAAAAACAAGATGAATGAGGTTAAAGAGGTCCAATACATTTTTGTTTTAGGTTTTGGAGACCCCTTATTTTCTTAACTTTTTCCAAACAAGATCTGATATGTTTTGCATATCTCTCCCTCTTCCCTACAGGTCCTCAGTATGATACTGTTGTTCAGTACATATTAATTTTAGCACTTGCTGTTGTTCTCTGTAATGGAAAATTCTACCATTATCTATGTTATCTCCTTTCCCAGATTTCCCCCCAGCTGCAGGACATGAAGTAACAAGAGGAGGAGTGGTTTGAGCCAGCTCATACACACTTTCACATGAAATCATAATGTGTAACATTATAACCTGTAAGCTGATTATATTCAAGCTTAAGGGACCAATACACACATTTTTTTTTATAGGAGAAAAAGATCATTTAAATAATTCAAATAATACCATTTTTAGGATATGGCAATAACCAAATTAACACTGCAACATTTTTATGAGAATGCACCAGCTTGAAACATGAAGGAAGAGTATAAATTAGTTAGCAGAAGGTGAAATGGAGCTTTTTAAGCAAAATTCAAACACCTGTGGAAGAAAAGTCCATAGAGCATTGGAAAGAAGTCCAATATACCTGACATAAAGAGCAAGAGGAAAGTAATAACAATTATTATTTTTGTACCTAGTATTTATTGAGCATTTACTTAAAAAATGCATTTTGGAGGTAAGTAAGTACTAACATTCTTTTTTTTTGTTAAAGGATTTTATTTATTTGTTTGAGAGAGAGAGTGACCAGGGGGAGGAACAGAGGGAGAAGGACAAGCAGACTCCATGCTGAGCATGGAGCCTGATGTGGGGCTCAAAGCAGGTCTCTATCCCACGATCCTGAGATCATGACCTGAGCCAAAATCAAAGTGGAACACTTAACTGACTGAGCCACCCAGGCTCTCCTAACATTATTTTCATATGACAGAAAGGGACACTACATATGGTCATTGAACCTGCATGAGGAGATGAAGTAGGCAAGAGCCAGATTATGCAGGGCCTCACAGGCCACCTTAAGGAACTGGGTCTTTTTGCTAAGGTAAGCAACTAAGGTAAGCAGCAAGGTATCAGATTCAAATTTATAAACATCATCTCAGTTTCTGTGTGGAAAACACAATCTTAACTGTCATTTCTGAATTGTTTTCAAAGGGTCAGGCACTATTTGAAGGTTGTTTGCAAATACCAGGTTATTTCATCCACAGCTACTCTATAAAATAGGTATTGTTATTTTCATTTCACAGATGTGGAAACTGAGGCACAGAGAGGAAGGGTGACTTCCCCAAGGTTACACAGCTTGTAGATAACGGAGCCAGATTCCCCACGCAGGAAAACTGACCCTGCAGTCCACACCCACCACTTTGCTGCAGGGCAATCAGATGTAGTGATCTGGAGTAGGATGGTGATGATGGCAGTAAAGATTTGGAGGGATCTGACAAGATATTTAGGAAACGTGGTGATGAACTAAGCACAGGGAGGTGGGAAGTGTCCAGCAGGATACCAAGACACCAAGATTTATGTCTTACACAACAGGATAAAATCGTTGTGAGATTTCTTGGGAGATCATGAGTGTTGAGAAGTTGGTTTGTAGATAAAGAGGTGAAGGGGGCGGCTGGGTGCCAGGGTGGCTCAGTGGGTTAAAGCCTCTGCCTTTGGCTCAGGTCATGATCCCAGGGTTCTGGAATCGATCCCACATCGGGCTCTCTGCTCAGCAGGGAGCCTGACCACCCCCCCTGCCTTTCTGCCTATTTGTGATCTCTGTCTGTCAAATAAATAAAATCTTTAAAAAAAAATAAAATAAAGAGGTGAAGAATCCGATTTTAAATTAATTGAGTTTGAGGAATCTCTGAGACAACCAGTGGTAGGTAGTCACATTTCTGGTGTGAAGAGCAGATGGGAGTCTATGTAGATCTATCTTATGTAGAAATCCCTGCCTTGGCGCACCTAGCTAGTTTGGTCAAAGGGGCATGTGACTCTTGATTTTGGGGTTCTGAGCTCAAGTTTCACATGGGGTGTAGAGATAAATAAATTTTTAAAAACTTGAAAAAGAGAAGAAATCCCTCCCTGCCTATTTTTTATCAAACCATGCTTCATAAATTCCCTCCAACTACTTATCACAACATATGACTATTTCATATCTCTCCTCAGGTAACAGGCAAATATATCATGGCAGATTCTTTGCTTGGCTGTTCATTATTTTATTCCCAGTGCCTGGCATATAGGTGTTTCATACATAAAAGTCCAACGAATGAGACAGCATTAGACTATCTTACCACCAAATCTTTGACAAGCAAGGATTCAAGTTTTCCTTGTCCAGCATCAAGGAATGCACTATCATCAGGCAATCATTTTTAACAGCTCTCTTGGGAAATTCTCATTTTACATTCGATTGCAGACCACTCACTTGAGACATTGACCTGTTGGTGCAATCAGTTATCTGGTCTACCCATCTGAAGATGAATGACCAGACTGTCCTCCTTTATTCTCAGTTCCTCTTTATCCCCTGGCTTGGATACACACCAGTCTGTCTTTGCTCTTGGTATGTGGCACCTGAAGCTATTCGTCTGGCCTTCAGCCCTGGTCCCACACATACACACTGGGTCGTTCAATGTGTAGAGTAGTACTGTCACCTTCCTTGTTTTAACTAGTGTATTTTTACTAAAAGCAGCTAAACTCCATTAAGCCTCATGATGATTTTTTAAAAATATTTATTTATTTATTTGACAGAGATCACAGGTAGGCAGAGGCAGGCAGAGAGAGAGAGGGGGAAGCAGGCTTCCTGCTGAGCAGAGAGCCAGATGCGGGGCTCGATCCCAAGACCCTGAGATCATGGCCTGAGCCAAAGGCAGAGGCTTAACCCACTGAGCCACCCAGGTGCCCCCAAGCCTCATGATGATTTAAATTAGCTTCATAATGATGTACAGTCAGCTAGAATGCCTTTTATAAAAAATGCTTAGGTATACCCAAATATTTGTGATTTAATGACATTCTCAAGTATTTTTTTGGAATTTGGAAAACAATGACCCAGTTTCATTTTCACATCTGTCAGTTCAAAAAGCATCACTTTCTAAAATTCAGCCATGTGTCTTAAAATTTAAAATCTATCATATTTTTATAACCCCTTTGAAAAGAAATCTATCCCAAGGAAATAATCTACAAAGTTTCATTTTTTAAAAGTCAATGCAGCATTACTTATGAAAATGTAAGCACTAGAAACCAAGTTCCCCTTGCAAAGGGTAATGGCTAAGTCAATAGTGGTACATCCACATTAAGTAGTGATCAAAAAATGATGGTTACTAAATCTATCCCATACTATTATTAGAGCAATTCTATGGGAAAATTCTTATAAAATAAGTGGGCAGAAGCAGATACAACATTCTACCTCAGGATGATTGCAAATGTGGAAGGAACTAGACTAAAATATCAACAGGAATTTGGTCTGTGTAGCGAATTGTGATAATTTTCCCAAAAATTTAATGAACGCAAATTTTATAATTAAAATTGATTAATAATGTGTAAAATGATTTTCCTTTCTCCTCTAACTCTACATTTATGCTCATTGGATAAGATTAAAGTCATGCCTTTTTTGTTGTTGTTGTTTCACAAATAAGAGAGGTATTTTCCTATACAAATGGAAATGTTGGAATGAAGGAAGAGATTTAAAGAAAGAATGAACAATCAAAGCTACAAGCTGGAAAAGCCAAACAAATTTACTTAAATTTTCATGGATTCTTTTGACTTACATTGAAAGTCGGGGATGGGGGGACGCGCCTGGGTGGCTCAGTGGGTTAAAGCCTCTGCCTTTGGCTCAGGTCATGATCTCAGGGTCTTGGGATCGAGCCCCGTGTCAGGCTCTCTGCTCAGCGGGGAGCCTACTTCCCTTCCTCTCTCTCTCTGCCTGCCCCTCTGCCTACTTGTGATCTCTGTCAAATAAATAAAATCTTTAAAAAAAGAAACAAACAAAAAAAGAAATCAAGGGGGAAAAGAGCAAACTGGGTACATGTGTATGAGAGAAACAATGTCTGAAATGGAAACCCATGCATCCCAATGGTAAAAAGAGATTGAGAATTGTGGATAGGGGATGAAGACTGTGAAAAATTCTCCTGAAATAAAAGAAAAAAGAGTTGTACTGGTCATTTATGCATGCATGGTTCTCATGTATTTGTTTAGCAACAGTGCCAAAAACTTAACTCAGGATAATTTTTCTTATGATTAAGAAATTTTGATTAAGACATGAAGTTTTTAGGGACGCCTGGGTGGCTCAGTTGGTTAAGCGGCTGCCTTCAGCTCAGGTCATGATCCCAGCGTCCTGGGATCGAGTCCCACATCAGGCTCCTTGCTCAGCAGGGAGCCTGCTTCTCCCTCTGCCTCTTCCTGCCACTCTGTCTGCCTGTGCTCGCTCGCTCTCTCTCCCTCTCTCTGACAAATAAATAAATTAAAAAAAAAAAAAAAGACATGAAGTTTTAAAGTAAAATTTCGTGAAGCCCATAAAGAATAATTTCATAATTATTTAATTATATTTCATAATTATTATTATGAATTTAGAAGTAGTTTGTAATGATTAAATTAGTTTTTAAAAAATAATCCATGTGATGGAAAACATTAAGGCAAGAATTTTATTTATAGCTGTACTCTAGCCATTTCTGGCAACAACCTAAAAATTCCAATTAAGAATGAAGAAAATGTGAGGCATAGTGATTCATATAATTAAATGTGTTTCAAAAATTGGGCTAATTGCAGACCTCAGTCAGCATTGTTTGAATGAAAAGTAGGAATGGATATAAAGTGTCTAGCACAGTGCCTGGTGCACAGCAGAAAGGGCAGCTCTTCTTGACCGTGATAATCTGCAGTATTTTAACTGCTCTCTGGATTTAGTGTATTTTATGCTGTCCTACTAGGATAGCTATTTTATATACATGTAAAAAGTATTAATCAGCCTAAATGATATGATATGCTAATACTAAAGGACCAGCCAAAGACTCACTCTTGATAAAAATGAGCAGGATAATTCCACAGTTGTGTACTTTTTAAATCTGCAGAATATCACCTTGTAAGTTTTCCTCTCATTTTATAGATATGGGAACTGAAGCCCCCAAAAGGTTAGGTTTTCTGAAGTTCTATCCCTAGTTGATAGGGAACCTATTTGGAAAAGAGAAACCTGACTTCAAAGTTTAGTTTTCTCTAATTGAATTCAGAATTCAAGTGGACAGTAATTTACAAGAACCTGGAAATAAAATAGAAAATAACTTATTTAATGTTAAAACTGCTCAGATTAAGCTTCAGAAAGAATCCATTAGCTGTCATGATGCTATAGCTTTTAGCTTCCTGATACTGGATATTTAGAACCAAATAAGTATGATTATTTGGGTTGAGAAGAATCTCAAGGATTGGGCAGTGAAACAAATTCATAAATATAATTCTTCAAACAGAGCTTCTTTTATAAATATTGTCATAGAAAACTAGAAGTTGGGTTGTCAGTGGCTCAGAAGAGTTTAGAGAAAGTACAAAGTAGTTCTGGGGAGAAGGAAGGAAGGAAGGAAGGAAGGAAGGAAGGAAGTACTGAGGGAGAGAGAATCATTGCTAATGCGTGATGCAGTCTATCTCAAGGTGGGAAATGATGGGAGAAGTCTGAGATGGCAGGAAATAGCCAAGGCAGAAATCAACTTTATACTTCATAAATAGGTAAGCGAAAAGGGGTTTAATGTGCAAGAAACAAGAAACAAGCAATTGAAGAACAGTCTGGCAGTTCCCTAGAAAGCTGAAGAGTTATCATTGAGTGAGCAGTTCCACTCCTAGGTGTATACCCAAGATAAATGAAAACACATGTCCCCCCAAAACCTGCACACAGGTGTTCACAACAGTATTATTCCTAATAGGCAAAGGGGGAAACAACCCAAGTGTCCATTCACTGGAGAATGGATAAACAAAATGTGGTACACATACAGTGGAGTAGTATCCAGCCACAGAAAGGGAGGAAGTACTAATGTATGCTACCACGTGGATGAAGCTTAAAAACATTAAGTCAAGGGCGGCATACATCCGGGGATCTCCATCTTCTTCTCCCGAGCTTGGGCAGCTTCCTCCCCCACACCTTTCATTCACAGAGGGGACCGTGTGGTGAGAGGCCAGGGATGGGAAGTTGGGCGGCTGTGCACATCCCAGCCACCTAAAAGGTGAAGATGTCCCATATAAGGGACTGCTTCAGGAGCATCCTGGCCATCGTGCCCTGTTGGTTGGTCACCACTGTCGCGGTGCCCTTGTTGGCAAACCTGGTCTCATCACCCCGCTTCCTTCTTCCTCTGGCCTGAAGAAGCCTTCCTCTATCACTTTCAGATTTGAAGGGCAATCACTGCCACCGTGTATTTCCCTGTTTGTCCAGGAATTAGATTTCTTTATTTGGTCAATTTCTTTCTCTCACTCTCTCTTTTCAAGATTTTATTTATTTGAGAGAGAGAGAGAGAGAGAGGAAGCATAAGAGGGGAGAGAGTCAGAGGGAGAAGCAGACTTCCTGCAGAGCAGGGAGCCAGACGCCGGACTCGATGCTGGGACTCCAGGATCATGACCTGAGCCGAAGGCAGTTGCTTAACCAACTGAGCCACCCAGGTGCCTTCTTTCTTGTATCAGTATTTTACAGGGCTTGAAACAGGAGCTTTTGATGAGGTCAGCTGCCAAGTTACTCATGCGCTTCTTTTTTTTTTTTTTTTTTTTTTATAAAGATTTTATTTATTTATTTGACAGAGAGAGATCACAAGTAGGCAGAGAAGCAGGCAGAGAGAGAAAGAGAGGGAAGCAGGCTCCCTGCTGAGCAGAGAGCCTGATGCGGGACTTGATCTCAGGACCCTGAGATCATGACCTGAGCTGAAGGCAGCGGCTTAACCCACTGAGCCACCCAGGCGCCCCACTCATGCGCTTCTTTAACTGGATTTGCATCGTGATGACCAGCTTAGCAATGAACATGCAATTGCTGATGATTCCTCTGATCATGACAGTACTTTATGTCTGGGCCCAGCTGAACAGAGACATGATTGTGTCATTGTGGTTTGAAACACAAGTTAAGGCCTGTTATTTATCATGGTTATCCTTGGACTCAACTATATCATGGGACGCTCGGTCATGAATGAGCTCATTGGGAATCTTGTTGGACATCCTTAATTCCTCCTCATGTGCAGAAACCCAATGACTTGGGACAAAGACATTTTCTATCCATACCTGTTTTTGTACTGCTGGCTGTCCAGCAGGAGAGGAGGATGTCAGGATTCCGTATGCCCCCTGCTAGCATCAGGTGAGCTGCTGATCCGAATGGTAGAGCTGGAAGACACAACTGGGGACAGGACTTTCAGCTTGGGGACCAATGAAGGAGAGGCCTCTGGCCTGCCCACCAGGCACTCTGCTTAGACGAAGTTTCCTCCCAGTGCTAGGTGTGCCTAACAACCGAGTTCTAGCAAATGCTGTTAGACTTGACCCACACTGAATGTAGTCTTCCAGTACATGATAAAATTTTTTAAATCCTGAAGAAAAGAATGTGTTCCTCAAGTTCCATGATTCTCATTCAAGGCCTTACTGCTACAAAGAACAAATGTGAACTGTGCAGATTTCAGAACTGACTTTAATTTTTTGGTGTCTTCATTTCCTTTTCTGTCTGAATAGTGAGTTTTGGTAGGTCCTGGTCAGCTGGCACCAAGCTGGGCATCTGGGGTTGGGTCACCAAACCCTTGACAAAGGGCCAACTCCCTCTTTCTTGTACACATGCCTTGCTCCTTTTCCCAACCAAACATTTGCAGCTGGAGGAGGTTGCCCGTAAAATGGTTCTGCCTTTGACAAGCTCTCTTATATATTGTCTTTGGTAAAGCCCGGGTGCAAAGAACTTGTCCACCCTTTCCCCTTTTGGTGGCAGAAGTATAATGCGGGGGGGGGGGGGCAGGGAGACTGGACCAGGGGATGGAGAGCCTTTTTAGCTTTTGAAATTGCTGTGACCTGATGGCAGTTGCAACCATTTGCCCCTCTTCAGATGTTTTTAGTAAAACAAACAAACAAACAAAACAAACAAAAAACCCTGACCACTGAGTCAGTGAGGGCCACAGACTGGTATTAATGAGGCAGGAGGGTTGCTACGAGGCACTCGTTTCCCTAAGTGACATGATGCAGACTACAGTGGAGCTGCATCTTGCACAGGAACTAGAGGCAAACTGTGGTGGGCACAATCCCTTTGCATCTCATGTAGGGCGTCCTGGCTTCATGTGCAGCCAGAGTAGTTGAGATGTATTGTACTAAAAAGTTCCAAATCACATTGTCTCTTTGAGAGGCACTTGGGCATTGATTGTATTTCATTCTCCTCCTGGATATATGTGGACTGGATAGTGTGGAGAGGAGAACCTTATACTCTAAATTGTCATTTCTGGGGGCCTCCCCCGCCCTTTAAATGGCCATGTGCTTCTGTTAATCATGAGGAAGGTGCAGCTCCTCTTACACAGATCATATTTTAAGAGCTAAGATAAACACATGTAAGCAAATCACACAATTTTGGGTTGTAACGGCTTTAGACTCACTTGTGTTTGAGGGTCTTTATTTTGAGCCATGAATGTACAAGTCATGAATGTCCATCAGACAAGCTTACATACCCACAACTCCTTTTTCAGAGGTGGGCTTTTTCCATAGAACTAGGTTTATCCCCCAATACAGGTTTTTGAAGGCTAAAAAAACCCCAAACAAATTTTAAAAAGACAAACAGATTAAAAAAAAAAACAAACCAGCAAGTCAAGAAACCAGTTATAAAAGACTACATATTCTCTGATTTCATTTACATGAGATGGTTGTAACAGAAGAATTGATGGAAACAGAAGGTAGATCCATGGTAGTGAAAAGCTTGGGAGACGCTGAGATCAAGACGCTGAGATCATGACCTGAGCTGAAACCAAGACGTGGATGCTTAACTGGCTGAGCACCCCATGAGGTTTCTTTCAGGAGTAATGGAAATGTTCGTAATTGATTGTAGCGATGGTTGCACTACCCTGTGAATGAACACCACTGAATTGTACATTTTAAATGGGTGAAATATATGCCTGAATTACATCTCAATACAACTGTGACCAAAAAACCACTCCTGAAATAAGGAGAATAACTTCAGCAAAGCAACTTAGAAATGAAAAAACAACCCTGTAGAGAGAAAGGAAAGTGAGACAACAGGTGAAAGCAAGCACCTCTCCGAGTTTTAAAGACTGACCATCCCCTGGTCCAGTCTTCCCCCTGTTATACTTCTGCCACCAAAAGGGGAAAGGGTGGACAAGTTCTTTGCACCTGGACCTTGCCAAAGACAATAAATAAGAGCGCTTGTCAAAGGCAGAACCATTTTACGGGCAACCTCCTCCAGCTGCAAATGTTTGGTTGGGAAAGGAAGCCAGGGGATGGGAGCTGCCAGCTGGTGAGGGCAGGAGAGTGAGCAGGTGGCAGCAGATGACAAACAGGTACGCACCTGGGCTATTCAGAAAGGTGACTCGCTGTTGATACTACAGTCTAGGTATACTGGTAAAGCCTGGTGTTTAAAATTTACTCACCACCGTGGCAAACACTCATCTCATCAGTTATCTATTGGATGGGGTAAAATTCCGATCGCACAAAAGACTGGCCTTATCATAATTATGACAAATTCATTTTTGTATGCCCTGCAGGACTTAGCTTGATGCTTCATACACAGTAGGCACTCAATAAATATTTGATGAATGAAACTAACCATCACAGTCAGGACTCAATTCTCTGTTCTATAATTATAAAACATAACCAAGGCCAAATTTTAGCCATGAAAAAAAAAAAGCGCAGAACATTATTCCACATTTGAAACATTTTAATGGATCTTTCAATGAGAGCTTTAATTCAGCTAACAACTAAAATACAGGCATAATTTAGTTATCTAATATGGAAGTAAAAAGATCTATCAGAAAGGTAAGGACATTCTGAGAAATGCTAAGAAAATGTGACTTTATTCATATTATATACAGCATGAGACATTTTCCATTATTTGAGTTACTTCAAAATCTAAATTCTGCTTGTTTCTCAATTAAATTTTTTCATGACAGATGTTGAATATTGACCTATTTTTTTCCTGACAATACCAATGGGCTGCCCAACATGATACAGTTGTTTTTAGCACTAAAATTTAAGAGACTATGGCTCAGTATTTAAAAAATAAATTAATAAAAAAGAAGCATTACAGGAGAAAAAAAAGGAGAGCACATCTACCCCATGATAAAAACAATCACCCTTTCAAATCAGAAAAGGGCATGAGCATTATTTTACTTAACCTACTTAGAAGCATACAATACCCATATACAAATGAAGTAGAACCTATAGCCTGGAAGGGTACAGTGGCGATCACGAATTAGTTGCCAGTTGACAATATAAATAAAAATGAATGGAATATCAAGTTAAAAAAAACTGGTTTTTAGCTTAATCGTTGGTGCAGAATGTACAGCAGGGGTTGGCTGCCTGGTGGCTACTTTAGCTTTGCTGGCTTGGCTTGCTCGAACGGCAGTTTCCAAACGTACTTTCAACTCAGGAGCCGCTCCCATTACTGTCTTGAAAGCATGTGGATACAGAGGTCCAATATGCATTAAATTCTGGAGTGCAAACTCATGAAGATCTTTGGAAACTGTGCTTGCTGAGGCAAAAGAATTTTCATCCAGCAGGTAAGAGATCAAAGTGGGAACTAAAAGGGCAAGTAACTGGACTCCTGCAAAGAACAATGATAAGGTCTAAAGATCATCACAAATCTGTCAATTACAATAAACTTTAAGATAGGCAATTATCGCAGTAGTCTCGGTCACAATAAAACATAATCAAACAGACAGAATCTGTCTTAGACTTCAACAACAATTAATATTCAATATTAATTAATATTCAATATTCAATATTAATTAATATTCAATATTAATTAATATTGAATATTGAATATTAATTAATATTGAATATTTACTTAATGCTAGGATATGTTTGGCTTGGAGACCAAGTTTGTTAAGACTGTATATTTTAGTTTATATTGTTTTATTAAAAACAAAATTCTGGCTAGGGACACCTGGGTGGCTCAGTCGGTTAAGTGTCCAACTCTTTCCCAGCTTGGGTCTTGATCTCAGTGTCATGAGTTTAAGCCCCCATTGGGCTCCATGCTGGGTGAGACCCTACTTACCAAAAAAAAAAAAAAAAAATGAAAAAATACTGGCTAAAAGGGTAAAAAGGAGTAAGTACTTTACAACAGCCATCTGGTAGAATGTATTCTGAGAGTAAGATCATGACATTTTTCAGGGTATTTCAGAATAGGGAGGATAGAATAGGAAAGAGAAAACTGAACAGCATTAATTAACTATTATTTAACTAAAACTAGGTATTTCCTTCTTTTAAAAATAGAAATACAACAATTTCCCATTTTATCATTTCCCCCCCAACAGTAAACTCCACAATAAGTGAGGGAAAAATATCTCAAAAAGAAGCAAATATGTAGAATTTAGGGTTAAAAAAAACCAGGAACCTGTGTCTGGTTGACATATATTCTAAGCCCTTAAAGATTTATTTGGAAGTTTAATCCCATCCCATTTACTAGTGTCTTTGTCTTCCCGTATTAACAATTCCATCCTGGAATATAAATTTCATTAAAGCTGGCATTTTTCTTTAAAATATGTGATCATGTATACATACGTATCTGATAATCAACACTGAGAATAATCATTTTTTCCACTTTTAATTTGTTAACTTTTATAGAATGACAGTAGCCAAGGAGGCAGGGGAGCAGGAAACATCTGATACAGAATGTGGAATACAACATTCACTGACGTCAAGAAATACAATGATAACAATCATGAGACCTTTCCGGAACCCTAATCCCATTCTGTCCCTGAACATCTTCTTTCCCTGCTGTATTTTTTTCTGCACAGCATCTTCCTAATTCAGCATCTATTATATCTATATCCAAAATTACTATAGTTATATCCACTTTCACTTCTATATAAAATTATGTATATAGATATATGTACATAATGTTTATCTATACAAAATTTTATGTTTATATATAAAATAGATAAAGATATACCCAAGGGGGGGGAAATGTTCACTGTGTCTGTTTTTGCACTACGATGTAAGCTCCATGAGAGCAGGGATCTTTGTGTAGTTATTTCATGACTAGAACATACCCGGTATGCAGCAGGCACTCAATAACTACTTGCTGAATGAATGAACAAACACAAACATCCTTTGCCTAGAAAACCCCTCAGAAGTTTTTATCAGTTGGATATTCTTCCATGACAAAGTTTCAGAAGAAAGGTAGCAAGCTGATATTTTAACAGTCCCAAGAATTCTCCAATTAGCTAGATTTAGCTCAATTTCCCTCACACAGAAGTATAACAGTACTGTATAATAAGAACTTCTATAGGAGATATAATAATGAATTACCAAATATGAAATTATCTTCAGTACACTGTGCATACTAAAGCAGACAAGGTTTTCAACATCAGGTTGAAAAGCAAGGTTTTGATTTTAACAGTTAATTAATTGGAAAAAATATAAATTATTTAAGTACCCATCAAGTATCTAGAAATGTGCTAGGAATTTTAGGAACTACATAATTAATCAACAGCTTTCAACCTAAAGCTGTTAGTGCCTAGTTGAAAAGGGTATCCAGCACATCAAACAATTAGAGAACTAAATGCTAAAAACCTATATTAAACATTTGAGATATAGTTCCTCAAAAGCCTCATAAAGTGGAAGAATACTTTAGGATTTTACAGTTTTTGTGATTATCTTAAAACCACAAGGCCATAGAATAAGGTTGATTATAACTGCCAAAGAAATTGTATGAAGGGAAAGATGAGAGTGGGCTGAGTAATTGAGCAACATTTCTTGAAAAAAATGAGATCTGATGCAGGTTAAATCTGTTTGTGTAATTAGAAATGAGAGGAAGAAACATACCTGAGGAGAGTGAAAATAGACTGAAGACTGTACAGAGGTTAAAATAAGCCATGTGAGAAAATTGGACTGGTCAGGGTAGTGGATACACATTGGAAAGCAGAATAAAAGGTTGGAAAACTGTGCAAGGATGTTCAGATTTGATGCAGTAATGCAAGAGAAAACTACTCACAATTCTTTTTTTTTTTTTTTAAGATTTTTTTTATCTGAGAGAGAGCTGGCACACCGGAGAGAGAACATGAGTGGGGAGAGGGGCAGAGAGAGAGGGAGACGCAGACCCCCAACTAAGCTCGGAGCCCAACGTGGGGCTCGATCCCAGGACCCCGGATCACGACCTGAGCTGAAGGCAGACTTATCCAACTGAGCCACCCAGGTGCCCCACTACTCACAATTATTAAACAAAGGAGAGGTAAAATTGATGGGGAATATCTGTTAGGAAACTATTATAGCTATTTAGTTGAGATGATTAGGTACAAGAATAGGAACCAAGATTCTCCTGAATCCCAGAGAACTTTCAAAAAAAGATAGGACAAGTTTTGAGTAACAGATTGAATAAAGATGATGAACAAGAATTAAGATTCAAATATAATTCCAATGTCTTTAGCTTATAACCCTGGTCGTGTTGGGTAAAGAAACACTCATTGCCTATTTCTGTAATGGATACTATAAAGTTAAAAACAAAAAATTAGCATTTGTAACTGTTGTGAAGAAAGTTGGGTGATATAACAAATTTAAAAGCTGAAAATTGGGGCGCCAGGGTGGCTCAGTGGGCTAAAGCCTCTGCCTTCAGCTCAGGTCATGATCCCAGGGTCCTGGGATCGAGCCCCGCATCGGGCTCTCTGCTCAGCAGGGAGCCTGCTTCCTCCCTTCTCTCTCTGCCTGCCTCTCTGCCTACTTGTGATCTGTCAAATAAATAAGTAAATTCTTTAAAAAAATAAATAAAAGCTGAAAACTTATCTTCTGGGAATTACATTACTATATTTTACGTAACTATATATTATAATTTTAATTGTTAGTGAGATATACCTCAGACATATCTTAATAGCAATAAGCATTATCCTGGTTTCTTCATTTTTTAATAGACTGCTTCTCTGAGATAACAGATGTTTTGTATTATAAGAAGACTTTTAAGTATAATAAAATTGGCATTAAAAAAATTAAGATAACTATAAGGCCAAATGCATGCAAAAACCAAAGGTAAATGAGTCCTATCAAGGGGATATGATGGGGTGCCTGGGTGACTCAGTGGGTTAAGCCACTGCCTTCTGCTCAGGTCATGATCCCAGGATTCTGGGATGGAGTCCCTCATCGGGCTCTCTGCTCAGCAGGGAGCCTGCTTCCCTCTCTCTCTCTGCCTGCCTCTCTACTGTGATCTCTCTCTGTCAAACAAATAAAATAAAATCTTAAAAAAAAAGGGGGATATGATGGCATTCATCAGGAAGGTAACGTCAAATCAATGAATAAATGAATGAGCATATATGAAATAATGTGATGGCCACCATTTACCATGGTTTTCGCCATCATGGCCACAAACATAGACCATGATGTCAGTCACAACATTTCTATCCAAATAATCTATTAATATCTAATTTCAATTAAACTTATCAACTACCAAACAGTCCTACTTCCTGACTTTTCCAATTCTGACACTGCTTCCATGTTTCTTCCACGTAACACAGTCCTGTTCGGCTCTTCTCTTTCTCTTGCTCCCTATAACTAGTCACTCATCAAGTCAGATCAATTTTTTTTTTCATCATCACCTCTGCATTTCTCCTTTTCCACTATCATAGTTCTGGATTATTATTTTTAAAAGATTTTATTTATTCATTTGAGAGGGAGAGCATGCACATGTGTGGGTGTTGGGGGGGAAGAATGGAGGGGGAGGGAGAGGGACAAGCAGACTCTAAGCACAGAGCACAGAGCCCGACTCAGGGTTCAACCTCAGGACCCGAGACCACCAATGGAGCCAAAACCAAGAGTCAGACACCACCCAGGCACCTCTGGGTTATTGTTTTATAGTGAAGCTCTTACAGTAACTTTTCAAAGTCTCTACTACTTTTCCAATTTCCTGTAAAAATTTTTTCAAGGGAAGAAGAAAAAACTTACAATAGAAAAAAAAAATGGATGTAATTGTTATCTGGAAAGTAATCTAGCAATATATATTAAAAGTCTTTAAAATGTACATTCCTTTCAACCCCCAGTAACTTCACATTAATTTATCTGATAGCTAAAATACAAAATGTGTGCAAAGATATCTGTACAAGTATACTCATCTCAGTTATTTATGATTTTGAAAAATTGGAAATACCTAATGTTCAATCATAAAGGTATTAGCTTAAAAAATATAGTCTTTCTGCTGCAACAATTAAGTCATTTTTTTAAAAACAAATTTTAGATTATGATGAAATCAAGGGAATAAAGAGGAATAGGTATTAAGCTGTGGAAGTCTCTGATTAAATGGACGTATCTGGTAACTTTTCATTAAATAAAAATAATTTTTAAATTTAAAAATTGAAGGTATTTTAATAATGATGTTTGGTATTAATACTAATCTGATTCTATTTGTTATAAAGCTTCTGTATTTCTATTATGAACACCATAATAAATTACTTTTATAAACCTATTAAATATCCACATTTTCCTAATTCTTTTTTTTTTAAAAGATTTTATTTATTTATTTGTCAGAGAGAGAGAGAGAGCAAGCACAGGCAGACAGAGTGGCAGGCAGAGGCAGAGGGAGAAGCAGGCTCCCTGCCGAGCAAGGAGCCCAATGCGGGACTTGATCCCAGGACACTGGGATCATGACCTGAACTGAAGGCAGCCGCTTAACCAACTGAGCCACCCAGGCGTCCACATTTTCCTAATTCTTAAAGAGTACATTCCCAGAAAAAAAAAAATCAGTGTGTTGAAAGGCCATCAGTAATTTAACTTCTTACTCATAAAAAAATGAATATAAATAACTCAATATATTATGTCAGTAGCATGACCAATATATTAAGCTTTCAGATAGTAACCACTCCTTAGTAAACTTATTGTTGCAATGGCCTGTGTCTAATATCAAGTAAGATATATATATGAAATATATATAAAATACAGTTCATTTTGGATTACTGGCTTTTTATAAGAATACTTACTGTTTTGTTCTTCCCCAAGAGCAACTAATGTTTCCAGAACTTTGATTCCTTCTTGAACAGCCAAAAGTTCTGTGCTACTGGCTGGTCTGTTTCTTTCAACAGCTTTCAGCTTTTCAACCACTATTGGAGCCAAGGAATGGATATACGGAGTTGAAAGGGCACGATTGGAATGTTGGAAGACTGAGAGGAGAAGCTGATAACACTTGGCTTGGACCTATATAAGAAAATAATTTTATTAATTAACATGTGTGATAGTTCTCATTTGCTGTACAATCACACTGAAACAATATATGCTGAGGGGTGCCTGGGTGGCTCAGTGGGTTAAGCCTCTGCCTTCGGCTCAGGTCATGATCTCAGGGTCCTGGGATCCAGCCCTACATCGGGCTCTCTGCTCAGCAGGGAGCCTGCTTCCCCCCCTCTCTCTGCCTGCCTCTCTGCCTACTTGTGATCTCTCTCTCTCTGTCAAATGAATAAATAAAATATTTTAAATATATATATATGCTGAAAAGATGTGATACTGCATGATGAAAATAGAACTGTGGGATGAATTAATACCATTTTCTATTTATAGAAATAAAGTTAGAATAATGAAACTTCCAATAAGCTAACTAAAAAAAACTGAAAATAAATTAATTAAATAAATAATCCTTATATGGTAACTGCCAAATTATGAAGCTTATATAATTTGTTTCTTTCTATAGTGTGGAAGAAGCTATAAACCAGGAACTCCAACTTACGTTCTTAATTTTTTCTTTGCTTGAAAATTGTCCCTTCCATTTTAACCTAATATATTCAGTAAGGAAGGCTAATATCTAAATGATGTCAAACGATGCTATAAAAATACCCCAGTTAGACAACTCAAATTCATTTGAATTCTCTGGAAATGACTGCTTATGCCAATTTAACTTTTCCAGGCCTAGAAAGTAAAATCTCATTGGCTCCACTTTAGCTTAAAAGGACCTCATAGTAACTCCCCAAAAAAATTTTAAAAAAAGGAAGGAAGGAAGGAAAGATAGAAGGAAGGCCCATTACCATATGGGATAAATAGTGGAATAAAGCTGTTTCAGCACTTTGGTAGAAGAGAAGTTGCCAGACCTTACTGGATATAATATTGGGCAATGTTTTCAAAATACAGATTTATGATTTAGGAAGACAGCGGCACAGTCTAGCGGCACAGTCTAGGAATCATGTTATTAAGCTGGTTTATTTTTTCCTGATGTGCAGCAGGTTTGAGAATCATTAGACTTTGACATTGTGAAGCCAAAAAAACTTATTTTCTAGAAAAACTGGCTTCCAACAGGTTCATCAAAACATCTAATAATATAAATTTATTCTTTTTTTTTTTTAAAGATTTTATTTATTTATTTGACAGACAGAGATCACAAGTAGGCAGAGAGGCAGGCAGAGAGAGAGGAGGAAGCAGGCTTCTCGCTGAGCAGAGAGCCCGATGCGGGGCTCGATCCCAGAACCCTGGGATCATGACCTGAGCGGAAGGCAGAGGCTTTAACTCACTGAGCCACCCAGGCGCCCCATAAATTTATTCTTTAATGCTTTTGGTGTCATTAAGTAAACAGTGAAAGATAATAACCATAGACTCATGCAAAATCTCTACCATTATAGCCAGAGTTAACCAAATATTTTAGATACTGGAAAATTTTTTGCAGGTGTAAATACACACATACGTGTCTCCTAGTGCTTAAACTGAGTGATCTTTTTCCAGCTTTTCTACTGAAAACCCATAAAACAAATATTTAGGTTTTCAAAATAATGCCTCACCCATTTTAATGAATTGATCTGAAATTTTACTGATAAAGTGGAATGTTTACCTCTCTGTTTAAGTGTAACTTACCCATGGGTCACATGAATTCAGTGCATTTTTAAATCTGTTCATGCAGCCATTCTGTAATGACTGGACTCCTATTACTTCACTACTAGCAGACCACAGGAAGAGTGCAATTGCTGTTAGCATGCTTACTTCATCAGGCATAGGCATGGAATCTTCTGAAATACATGAATAATATTAAAATACATGAAAAAGGAAAGCAATGTGCTGTTTCCAACATAATTTGGAATTCCAATCTCGAACAATAATCTTCTCTCCCCCAGTGGCATTTATAGCAGTGTGTGCCTCAATCTAATACAATCCATAACTAACTTTATGAATAGAAATAAATTACTACTAAGGAAAAAGGGATACTTTATCAGAAGTCCTGTATTAAAGTTCTTTTTTCCTTGTTTTTCTGGATGGTACAATATTAACTAAAAAAGTTTCAGGCATAAGTCCTAACAAGAACTCTATAAGGGAAAGTAAATTTGAATGAAAGATAACACAGTAATATAAAATTACTTAAAAGTTATGTAACTTCTTTGTAGTATAGATGGATCAAAAATTTCCAAATACTTTCCTTCCAACAAAGTTAACCGATTATAAGATATTACAAGTAATTTAAAAATCCAGAGAAGACTTTCTTAGTGATAACACCTTTCTATTCAATAAATATGAAACCTACACATTTTATACAACCATAATCAAAAAATTTTGTACAATTTCTTCAAGACAGTATTCTTATAATTTTAAAGAACATCTACTGAAATCATTTATTTGGGAATAAACACAACCCAACAGAAATACAGTATGTAATTAGAAATACAAGAAATATCTATATTTATTCTAAAGAAAGTTACTATTAAACATATAAAGTAAGAGACCTAAACTATTTTGTCATTCTCATTTCTTCCACAGCTGAACTTAACATTTTTAAAGTATGAATTTGGACTAATTTGGAAACTGCAAATACTCAATGATAATGAGTAATTTATCAAAATTATGAACATATATATTTGATATGCTAACATTATCTAGTATTTAGGGTACTGACATAAAATAGAATGAGCTAACAATAATAGAAAGAAGCCTATTAACATAAAGAAAACAAGTTGTAAAATTTGAAGGATTTAGCCAATCTACAATAATCTAAGTCATACCTGTTAAAAACCTGAGAACTCCATAGCAGGAATATTATCATAGGTGAAATGAAAACAATTTGTAACTCAGACTCTGTGACACTGTAAGCAATTTTTTATTCAAAAATTAACACTTTATTTTAAAATTGTGACTTTAAGATTTGCCATTTAAATACTGTTTTCTACTAAAAGAAACCAGGGCTATTTTGGAAAAGTGATGGAACCAGAACACTAACAGGAAAAATACAAAGTAAGCCTGCTATATTTTTGGTGCAAGAAAGTAAAATGTGGGGACGCCTGGGTGGCTCAGTTGGTTGAGCGGCTGCCTTTGGCTCGGGTCATGGTCCCAGTGTCCTGGGATCGAGTCCCACATCGGGCTCCTTGCTCAGCAGGGAGCCTGCTTCTCCCTCTGCCTCTGCCTGCCACTCTGTCTGCTTGTGCTTGCTCCCTCTCTCTGACAAATAAATAAATTAAAAAAAAAAAAAAAGAAAGTAAAATGTGCTCAAGAAATAATGGGAATATGTCAAAATGATAAAAATGGACCCACTGAATTAAAAAAAGGATCATGTCTGTAGTGATAGTAATAATAAACATAAGAAAATAAAAAATAAGGGCAAAAACCAAGCTCTTCCCATGAAATGCTAGCTAATAAATGTACAAGGAAGAAAATTAAGGAAGACGTTAGAAAATTATCATTTTGACATCATCACAGTAATAACTGGTTCAAGTACAACAGATATTAAAACCACTGGGCACCTGATTGGCTCAGTCAGTAGAGCATGCGACTCAACATCAGGGTCATGAGTTCAAGTCCTGTGCTGGGGGTAGGGTTTACTTAAAATACAAACAAAAAACCCCCAAAAACCATTGGGTGAAAGCTTGATAGGGAACAGATAATTGACACAGTTTCAGATTATTTCCCCACAAATTCCTTATTAGTTGTAAAAGGGGAAAACATCAATTCTGTAGTGGAGAAATATGGCAGATACCATCTTAAGTTATTAAAGTTAATATTCCCGGGCGCCTGGGTGGCTCAGTGGGCTAAGCCGCTGCCTTCGGCTCGGGTCATGATCTCAGAGTCCTGGGATCGAGTCCCACGTCGGGCTCTCTGCTCGGCGGGGAGCCTGCTTCCCCCTCTCTCTCTCTGCCTGCCTCTCTGCCTACTTGTGATCTCTCTCTCTGTCAAATAAATAAATAAATAAAATCTTTAAAAAAAAAAAAAAATAAAAAAAATAAAGTTAATATTCCCGATAACGGGATGAAGCAACATTATATGCCTCCGTACAAGATGCATGGAGAAAGACATAACAATACTCATATAGTATGAGTATGCACATTTTTTCTAAATGGAAGCCTCGGATTTC
Source organism: Mellivora capensis (assembly GCA_004024625.1). Classification (NCBI taxonomy): domain Eukaryota; kingdom Metazoa; phylum Chordata; class Mammalia; order Carnivora; family Mustelidae; genus Mellivora; species Mellivora capensis. The sequence continues at coordinate 13,922 of PISX010013455.1, read as the reverse complement.
ATACTAGGAAATGTGATTTCCTAAATAAAAATTCCTTATTATAAAACTTTCCTTGTAAAGCAAGGGATTCTACTTGCCTTGCTTACAAATATTACACAAATAACACCTGTGGCCTTAAATCCCACTTCATACTGGCTGTCTACTGAGAATTCAGTTCTGGACAGAATATTTTAGGCAAGTTAATTTTACCATACCTTTAAATTAACTTAGTATTAATGAACAAGACTGATAAAATATCAAAACCTTCCCATATAACTGACTGTTGGAAAAATGTGTGATTATTGACTTTGGAACTGCCTCATGAAAGTTAAAACAATATTTATATTCTTAAATAAATTCTTAACTATTTCTTTACTTTGTTATTAGTATCTATTTACCTATTTACACATATACACATATACATACATATATAAATGTGGCATTTAACATTTCTTTTTAACATTTCTTTAGTTTGTTAAAAACCTACTTTAAAAAGCAAAACATTAACTCAAGATAAAGCTAAAATAGTTTCATGTAGAATTAATAAAACTGAAGTTTTCTCTTCCAAATAATTAGTATTAAAAAAATTCAAATAATAAAAGTAACACATGGTCATTGCTTAACAATATAAAAATAGTCTAGGGAAAAAAATAAAACTTGTAATTCTACCATCCAGTGACAGTTTAATTTCTAGAGAAATTAGAAATAAAATTTATTTATTTAATTATTTATTTATTTGAGAGAGAAAGAAAGAGAAAGGAGAGAGCAAGTGCAGTGGGCAAGGAGGAGTAGAGGGGGAGGGAGAGGAAGGGAAAGGATCTCAAACAGACTCCATGCTGAGTTTGGAGTTTGATGCAGGGCTCCATTTCAGGATCCTGAGAGCAGGACCTGAGCCAAACCAAGAGTTGGATGCTCAACAGACTAAGCCATCCAGGCGCTATGACAGTTTAATTTTTAGGTTCCAGTTGAATTTCTTCTGGTCTGGGGTAGTTTTTCTTTTTAATACATAGTCATTTACAGGGACACCTGGGTGGCTCAGTTGGTTGGGCGGCTGCCTTCGGCTCAGGTCATGATCCCAGCGTCCTGGGATTGAGTCCCACATCGGGCTCCTTGCTCGGCAGGGAGCCTGCTTCTCCCTCTGCCTCTGTCTGCCTGTGCTCGCTCGCTCTCCCTCTCTCTCTGACAAATAAATAAATAAAAAAATTAAAAAAAAAGTCATTTACAAATATGATTTTAAATCCATATAATGGATTTATAACCCAAATTAATATATAGTCATATACTTAATAATTTTTACCACTGCCAGGTACTTATATTTATCACATATTTTCATTATTATAAAATAGACTGTGATAGATAACCTTGAATATTATGAATCCTTCAAGGCTCCTTGTACATTCTGTAGAACTGATTCCCTGAAAGTTTAAACCGTTTTTAAACTCCCTTCAGCAAAGTATGAAAATGTTCTCTTGGTACCAATTCCAGCTGTACAGTCATATTAAAAGAAAAAAACATCAATTTTATAAGAAAAAATTTTATATTACTTTGTTTTTACATAATAATGTAGCTGACCTTTTTATATGTGTGGTGGTCACCTCTATCTCCTTTTTACTAACGTGTGTTCTTTCCTTTCCTCTTTCTTCTATTGGGTGTTATTTGCGCATTATTGATACTAACACTGACATAAATACTATTGTCAATTTTTCAGCTACCTTTTAATGTAAGATGTTTTGACAGGTAGAAGTTAATTTCTATATAGCCTAATACATTGATATTTTTCCCATGTGATATTTTCCATTCTTACACTTACATACTCCTTTGCCATTCTTACATAAAAATTTTACATATATTTTCTTTAATTATTTTTAAAACTATACATTACCACTTCAATTTCTCTGGTATTTATTTTGGGTCATGATAAAAGGTGAGGACCTAACTGGAACTGGTATTTCAAACAGCTGACAGAAACCATTTGAGGAATACTGAATGTGCTCTTATCATGTATTATATTCTCATGTGGATGAATGTCTGTTTTAAGTAATTTGTGTGTTTCATTGCCCTATCTCTTGATTCAGGGACCTGCTCCACAGTCTTAAGAGTAGACATGTTTTAATAGGTGATAGGTGACATGGCAAATCTTTAATTATTATTCTTTGTCTTCAGTCCTCTGACATTTTCTTTAAAATGGAAATACAATGCAAGAAAAAGTCAAACACAGAAGAAAAATGGACAAGAATGTGAAAAAGCATTTCCCCCAAAATTAAACACAAGCATGAGAAATGCTTATACTCATAAGGAAAATGAGAAATTCAAATTAAAACAGTAAGATAGTACATCTTACCCATCAGATAGCAAATTTTAAAAGTCTGAAATACCAAGTATTGGTGAGGATGTGGAAAAATAGAGATTATCATACACTGCTGGTGGATGTGTAAATTCATATAGCTACTTTGGAGAGTAATTTGGCCATGTCTGATAAAACTAAAATTAAAATATGCCATCAATTCAGCTTCTAGGGATACCCCAGAAAATCTCATGGCATAAATGTATGAAGAATTTATAAGGATTTTCATGGCAGCAATTTTTATAATGGGGAAAAAAATCAGAAATAGCAGAAATATCAATTGAGAAGGGAATGAATAACTGAAAAATTCATGTGATGGAAACAACACAGAGGTTAAAAGGAAAAATGTGGGTTTTATATGTACACATTAATAGCTCAAAAAACCTTATTCTTAAGTGAGAATGTGCAGGTACAATGATATACTCTGATATTACTTATGTAAATTTAAAAACACAAAAGAGGGATGCCTGGGTAGCTCAGTCAGTTAAGTGTCTGCTTCAGCTTGGGTCATGATCCCAGGGTCCTACGATCGAGTCCCACATCAGGCTCCCTGTTCAGTAGGGAGCCTGCTTCTCCTCCTGCTTGTGCTCTCTTCTCTGTGTCAAATAAATAAGTAAAATCTTAAAAATAATAAATAAATAAAAACACAAAAGAAATAAATATATATTGCTCATGGCTATTTATCTCAGTTGATATAGAATTCATATATACATTTAATTAATATGTATCTGTATTTTTAATATTTATTAATATATGCCTATATTTATTAATACAGAAAGTATATTTATTTACATATATAAGTATTTCTGGAATAAAAAATCAAAATCAAGACTGTGGTTTCAAGATAATCATGTCAAAAAATGGGCAGAAGACATGAACAGACACTTCTCCAGTGAAGACATACAAATGGCTATCAGACACATGAAAAAATGTTCATCATCACTAGCCATCAGGGAGATTCAAATTAAAACCACATTGAGATACCACCTCACACCAGTTAGAATGGCCAAAATCAGCAAGACAGGAAACTACGTGTGTTGGAGAGGATGTGGAGAAAGGGGAACCCTCTTACACTGTTGGTGGGAATGCAAG